>JARKIC010001278.1:0-136178 GCA_029378375.1 Mycena olivaceomarginata
AGTAACATGCCCACGAGACAATGTAGAATGTATCCTCGATGTCCAGTATCTGGTGAGGGGCCAGAACACCATTCTTCTCAAGCTTTTCTCCGCAGTTCGGGGGCATCTTAGTCTCCCTAGTCAGACCATAAACACGTGTTCTCTCTTTGACAGGTGGAGATGGTAGAGAACTGTTTATGGTCTGATTTTGTTCGCACATCTGATACCGTAGGTCAGTGTTCCCAAATGGGGAAGTCCAAATTGGGCAACTCTTTCTGTATTGGGACGGATTTCTGAGTGCCACATGCAGGAGCTTCATTTTTGGGGGCTTGCTGCAGCGTTCTTCCAGGTTCAGGAAAATTCATGACTCTGAGTTGGTGTCGTAAAATGGCCCAGAAGACTTAAGAATGCTTCATCGGATCCAAGAAGCGTCGAAATTTCATGTTGTGCGGTTGTATTTGACATCCACGTGATCCGGAAGCCGGACCCTATGGTATCAACCCCACAAACAAATACAGACTAGGGGCATCTCAAGTCATGCACAAAGAAATGGGGCAACCATAAAAAAATGCAAGGACAGCACATGAGGAACAGGTCAAATTTGTACTCCAATAGAGCGAAAATAGGTTCTGGAGGGTTATTCCAAAAGGATGGTGGGGGTCTTTGTAATCACAGCAGGTTTTACCAGCGCGCTCTTCTCTTTTCGGCTCGGCTCCGGGGACGTGGCGGGTAGAGCCAATTGGGCATGTATTTGGGCTGGGCAAACCATACTGGTCTGACATTCAAATATGATAGTTTAATGAAAGCACTGATGTGTACCTTTCCCTATATCAGTCTTCTTGCCATCTGGAGCCTCGTCTCCCTCATCCTAGGATTGGAAATCGGTCTCTGAGTCACCATCATCTCAGACCGAGAAGTTCTTGCTTTGGGTGAAGAATGCCCTGTAAAATATCGGAAACAAGCAGAACAATCATTCCGAAACTTACGCTTCTGCGATCACTGTGCTGGTGTTCGGAGTTGCTGGAATGATGAGAATTCAGAGGCAGATCTGGGGTGGGAACCTGGACTATAACATAGTATGTGATTAAAAACAGGCCGAAATAGGAAGTAAAAATATTTTTCCCAGAACCAAAGGAATTCAGAATAGATTGGTCCAGCTCTTTCCAATGGTCGGCATCGATGTCACCTATGTCGTCGAAGTCCTATTCGTCGTCGGCATCAGATTCTTGGCAGGTGACAGATGGGCACGAAGAGATGTCAGCTGATGGTCCGGTAGAAACAAGCAGCCAATCAGTCTAAGCTCAGATGACAATCACTGTGTGCTGGGGCCGAACCTTTCTCATGATTGTGAGGAACCGGTTTAGTAGAAGGACCACGCTTAGGAGCATCCGGGGGTCTCAGACCATCTTTGGAGCCCTCCGGGTGTCCAGGTCATCGGCCTGACATCAAGAACTGCTGAAGATGACACCGAGAATTGGGACACATCAAAAGCTGGAAAAAGCGTGATTTCAATGGGAGCAGGTGTCTAGTTTGTGTTTCAGAAGTGATTCAAGTGCCAAGGTAGGGAATTGAGTATATAGGAGAGATGAGAGGCTAGCAGAGGCAGAGAGCACCAGCGAGGTTATGTGCCAATGGCTGTAAAACATACTAGTTGGTGTAATCAGTGGCTGTTGCCACATAATGGACATAACGATCCAGCTGATTGATCGGTGAAACCCTTCGCATTAGATTACTTCTAAGTCTGGCATTGTGGAGAATGGTAATTGCGTGAGCAAGCTTACAGAGCTCACAGTATCACATCCCATATAGTAGTGTACGCATGTCGCCGTACTTTATCCGTTTGCCTTTGTACCACCACCATCCTGTGTACTCTATAGGTCAAACATTCCTCTTGCATGTTGTTCTTGCTACCTGGGTCCCCTGTCATCTAGTAAATCTTCCACAGGCAATTATGAGGTTTGAACCGAGGTTTTAATTCTGATCTCAATATGCAGTGGCCCTCAGTCTGTATCAAAAAATTATTGTCTTATTTCCGTGCACACCCCTTCTTGTTGTAGTAATATAGTGCCCGTTTACAAATTACTGAACTGTGGAACATGCAGTTGATCAACAAATTCGATGATTGGAGAAAATGCGTGGCCAACAGGGGACTCGGCCAAAAATTGTTGGTTGGCACATACAGACATCCAGACAAGCAGTACTAGGAGTGGAAAAGGGCGCCCTTTTCTCAGGTGAGAAGGATAGGTTGTTTTTCCTGATGTCCCGGGAGCCAATCCGCATGGAACAACTTATCTTGTCCTGCTGGAACAGGAACTGCTCCTGTCTTATATAGAAGACGCAGGCATATAACAGTGCATATAACAGTGCATAACACATCAGTCTCCCCTAGGCAGACACTTCAACAGAACTTGAGCTTGTACCTTGCTTGTTGAAGTCTGCTGTTTACCGCTGAAATGCTTGCTCAGTGTCTACAACAGCAGTACTAGTTTAATCAAGACCCAACAAGCAGAATGCGAGTTGCTTGATTAAGGCAAAAACGCAACTACTAACCAAATCCTAACTACTTTCCCTTGAATGGTTTAGACTGTGCTGCCGAGTATGGGTCTTTTGAACACTTTAAGAGGGTTTGAGGAGCACAGATAATCCAGCAAAGG
Source organism: Mycena olivaceomarginata (assembly GCA_029378375.1). Classification (NCBI taxonomy): domain Eukaryota; kingdom Fungi; phylum Basidiomycota; class Agaricomycetes; order Agaricales; family Mycenaceae; genus Mycena; species Mycena olivaceomarginata. The sequence continues at coordinate 2,634 of JARKIC010001278.1, forward strand.
TTACCAGGAACACACCTGTTTTAAGAGGTCTAGTCTGAAGTGCAAGGGTTGATTTAGAGTATTAGACCTCTTTGAGCAATGCCAAACGAGTGCCTAAGCCAACAAATTGAGTTTAAAAGCTTTTTAGAAGCTTGAGCCAACAATCCCAATCTGTCACGTACTGTGACTTTCAAGCCCCTTTTTCTTCGGCTCCTTCAGACTCCGACTATCTCCGACACACAGCCTTCCTGCAATACTCTTGTTTCCATTGGTTCGTACTGCATTTGACTCATACCTATGCCTATGCTATGTTTTTGACTCATTTCATCACAGAGCCTCGGATTTCCGACGATACCTGAGTCATACTGACTTACCTTGATTCATTATGACTCAATACATCACGGAACCCTCGGACCTCCGACTATTCTGACTCTTACCTTATATCCCCGATAATATCATACTTACTATAAATACGAGCCATGTCTGCAGTTAAACTTCAGTTTGAATATCGACTTAGTTCCACCCTATACTCTTTCTCTCGGACTTCCGTCCTGCTCCGAGTCTCTCTCCGAAATCGGGCACTAGGCGTAGAGAAAGGCGCAGCACACAAGCTGAAGCAAGCCCCTTCCCTTCCAGTATACAGGTTTGGTATTCTGTTCGGACCTCCGACATTCCCTCTGTATCTCAGCCTCTTCGTCTTGCTTATACGCACTTCCTTCCTCAGGCCTACCTCGGACCTCCGTCGGATCCCGATCGGGAACCGGTACTTGACACAATCCTAACAAGGTGCCGTGTTCTCCAAATCCCAAATAATAAGCCTTCCAAGGCTACTGTAGTGCGGTGCCGTGTTCTCAATCCTAATAAGCTCTCTCTAGCTTCTTAACCATTCCCAATTCCAAGATCCCGAGTCAACAATTGATATTGAGTTACTTGTGCAGACAGAACAAAACTTCTTAACGAAGTCAGTCCTGGGTGACAAGTCCCGAATCTCTGTCGTTTATCAAGCAGTATCTAGTAAAGGCTACTGCTCTTAGGGACAGAAAGTTCAGTGCCTATCCATGCCAAAACCTCCTCCTTATATACTGTACAATTATACTTACAATACGATGATTATTCTACTTGCTGGTATATGAGTAAGGTGTCCGTAGTTAATCACGTGTAGGTAAATATATAGGATCCTCATGTGTCGACCCCTTAATGCTAGAGTGTGTCCGGTGTGACTGCTTCCTGTTCAATTGTGTAGACAGTCCCATCCCCTACCCTCGTGTCCCCCGTTCAGGACCTTCAGTTTTAGGTAGACGCAGGTACTGGCTCCCAGCCAATACCTTAATCAGCCCAAACTGCCAAGTGGTTGTGAAGATATGCGAGTTACTGTCCTGGCCTGGTTCAAGTAACCAAATCAGGATGGCAACAATGATCGGATAGTTGATAAGCGAGGTCCAACCATAGCCGGGGTAACCGGCTACTGTTAAACCCAAATCACCTGGTCCATCGTGTAAGGCTCCATTTGTAAATCAAGCACAACAAAGTACTTGAACACCTAATCAAGACCCCACAGTGGTGCCCCAGATCATCAAAGAGGATGATTAATATTGCCCATGTTGTTTGTGGGCCCTGCGATGCCTTGATTAAGCAGCGATGCTTAATCTTGGCAATTAAACCCTTAATCATGGATGTCAACTAGTATGAACTTTCCAGTTGATACATCCCAGGCAGACTTGATTAAGGTCCTCATGCAGGATCAAGCCCTGATTAGCCATATAGGACTTATGCTAATCCTTTGGAGCAGCGCACTACGTGATTAAGGTAGAAATTGGCAAATTCCTTGCTATTTCACCCATGGTCCGTTTCACGGCTTATCATCGCAGGGGTCAGATCACAGTAAAAACCTTATTATGTAATTGCGGAGTTTGAATGTACATGTGACCGTCGTGCGTCATCCCTCCTTAGCACGCCTAGGATGCGCCACATGCTGTACAACCTCCCCAAGACAACTACAATGGCTTAGAAACTCTGCCGGCAGGCTCCCATTGGATGCAATACTATCTAGAAAACTGTCAAGAAGCTAATACCCACCTGGAAGGATGGGCTTCATCCCGTGCAAGAAGACCTGGTTTCTGCAATTTTGGACAGCGAGGATCCAGAAAGCTAAAGCTCACGTGCGACGAGCGGGAGACAGCGACACTACCCTTCACATTCCGTGGTCCCATTTGTCTTGAGGAACACCGTGATGGAAATCTTCTCGAACACCCCCACACCATGTTCCTCTGCTCATCTATCATTACCAGCCTTCTCGACAACCTTCTCTTGATTGACTCACCTGCAGTCATGGTAAAACTGCCCCTAGTCCAGAGCTGGCGCCATTCCACCACCAATTTGGCTTCCCTCTATTGAGTTCTCCTCAAAGTCCAATCAAAAATTTGAGTGCGGCGCCAGGTGGATCAAGATGCAAAGAATGAGGCAATCCGTTGAAACGGTTGCACTTGATATATGACTAGAAATAGCTCAGATTCGGGCTTGCACAAAACAACCACAAAACCACCACTACAACAATCTATTTCTCCAAAGATGTAAGTGCTTCTCTTTGTGGGTTCGGGTCCGGGCCGTAGTATGCGACCAATGGGTTTGGAACAAACACAATTCGACTGCTAGACTTCAACAAAGCCGTTCAACAACACGCTAGCACTACGCAGCTGCCAACAACAATACCGCTAGCACCTGGGATGGTCTGGGGTTTATGGGTTGGATACAAGGTGACTGGATCGCTAGATAGAGGGCACCAGGGCAAAGTATGTAGGTTTGTGAAAATCCTCGCAATGGGGTACCAAAGACTATTGAGGCTAACAACAAGGGACTTCAATCCTCAAGCGACAAGGCAGTCCTTAAGCCACTGACCTATTCCTTAACCAAGAGCAGGAATGTTTCCACTTTGTATTGGCAATAGACACTATAAGCATCCAGCTAGTGACCCAACACACTACGACAGTGCTCCCATCAATATCGGGATGAAGGCGAAGTAACTGACAAGTTACAGTTGGTCTAGAGGTAGGGGCACCTAGTCTGTCTTCTTCTTAGTGGGCTCGAGTCAACACACAACTAACTAGCAGGCGATCCAACACACTACGACAATATTGGGGTGAAGGCAAAGCTGCTAGCGCAAACTGCTAGCTGGTTCTCAAAGAGAACACCCTTGGTTTTATACGTGAAGACTCCTCGAGTCAACAACTAGAACCGCAACTTAAGATCTCGATGTGTCCAGAGTCAACAGTATTGATTCCAATAAAGCTACTACTTGTGAAGTGTGTGTACAATCTCCACTAGCAACCTGAGACCACCTGCACCAACTTCGTACAAAGTCAGGGTGTAATAATCTGAGGTTCTAGCCTGCTCTGTGCTCCCTTTATACTACTGAGGTCCATGGTACATGTGATAAACAGAATGAATAATATAAATGAGTGAAAATGATGTGATGGATTAAACAGCCAATGAAACGACTGCCATTTGGTTTTATAACGGGTCCATGCCAAGCAGAACAGCCACACCGATCTGCTAGCGTCCATTTATGGGTATCGTGAGTGATTCCTCAGCCTGCCGTCTGCTACTAGAACCTCTATCCTGGTGAAATGGAGTTGAATCCACTGCCTGGATTCATCTAGCACAGGTCAGAGCACCGGCTAGCAGTCAGTTTATCTGTTACTGCATTTGTGGTGACCCGCACATCCGCACCAATAGCCTGCTAGCTATTCCTCTACTGTCTACTTGTCTCTATTTGTGGCTCGTGACTGTGTCGTGACAGTCACGTGCTCAAATCTGTGTTTCAGGTCTCAGGTTGATCACTAGTTGGGTACCGCATACTAACACCCTTGTTAGAAGGCTGCTAGCGCATGGTTTATTACCCTTCAGATTCCAGACTCGCCACTCGCCCCATCTGATAGTGCTCTCGCAGCATCCCTCTCCTGTGTCTCACTTCCTAGGTGCTAGTGCCTTGACTGTGTAGGCTTATGGTTATTTCCCCGTGGTTTGTGCCTCCAGACCGTACTAGTGCGCCACCCTAGTCGTATTTGATGCTACAACCGGCAGCTTGGGCTCACTCCAGTTCTCCTTTATATCACCTAGCCAGAGTCCTGAGTGGTAGTAATAACACAGCAGAAGTGCTAGCGCTTTCCCGTTGTATAAATACTGGTCCTAGGAAACCGCAAAATAGCACTAGATGCCGCGTGCTCTTGTTATGGTGTTTCACTTTCAGAAGCGAGTGGCGACGAAATGCATGAAGCACAAGGCAGCAGAGCTTTCAGACTCGACAGAGGAGGAAGGAGAAGATGGTGACGAGGAGGACGAGGTGGATTGAGGACTTCCCCGCCCCCAACGAGCTGTGCGGAATGAGCAACTAGGTCCTGGACTGCTGCAAAGACGCGGTCAAAATCGCTGGATCTTCCAACCAAGCCCTCACTGGATGCTGCTGCACCCTGAAAAATGTACCAAGAGAGCACCAGCACACCCAGATGACCTTCGTGAGTTTGATGATGACTTTCCCTCAAAACTTCCACTTCATACGGTGTCTAATTGAGCCTCAGGTACGGCCAATTTCCATGAAGCCACTCACCCGCGAGCGGCACTGGAGACTGTAGCTAACACAAAATGCACGTGACGTGCCCCCGAACCTTTGAAGAGCGTAGCATAGATGATGGAGGGGTATGGTAGAACTTATGAGCCGCAGAATCAGGGAGGATGAAGACAACTTGTGTACTGTATACTTCTTTGTGTTCAAAATCAGAACTTCTTTTTTGGGTGATAAATTTACATTGGTTTCATGTCCTAATATTCCTTGTCGCCACCATTGTCCTCGGACTCTTCCAGCTCTGACTCCGGCCCAGAATTGTCCTCATCGCTATCATCTTCTGCGTCCACCTCACCAGTAGGAACCAAACCGGTCATGGGGTCGGATGTCGACCTGCTCGACGGTTGAATGTTGCTGAGGTCTTCCCCATCGTCATCTGGCTCGTTGGGGTCGACTGGTTCGTCTCATATGTTGGCATCATCTTCATCCATATCCGGTTCGTCGGAATTGGTGACCGCATCATAGTTTTCAGCATCCGGTTTGTTGGATTCGGAGTCACTAGAGGTGCTGCTCAATGTGCTGGAAGTGGAATGACTCTCGGAAAGGCTATGAGTCGGACTTCGAGGATCGTCATTGCGGGGAGGATTATAGAAGAGGACTGCAAGAAGATCGCCAAGGTGGTTGAAGGGGAAGCTTTTCAAGAGCTGTTCCATCCATATAATTTTTTCCGCGTCTTTTGAGCCAGACTTTGCTATGGAGCACGGAGGCCGGGGCTGGGTATGCGCAAAGCTGGGTTCTGTGGAAGCGGATGGGACCAAAGGGGTAGCAGACTGAGACAGATTAGGGTGGTATGCATCTGGGTTAGGTGGAGGAGTCGGAATGACAGGGTTTGGGTCTACTGGCGCCAGCCTTGTAGTAGGTTCGAGTTCCCGGATTTTAGGCTTTGCATTTGTCTCAGGGGCATCCCAGAAGTCTGCAGCGCGTGGAGGCGAAGCGACGAACAATTTGATCCAAAGATGAGGGAGAAAACACGTCCTCGATAGCGCGAAAAGAAGCCCAAGAAGAAGCAAGTGAGTTTCAAACTCCGCAATTATGTAATAAGCTTTTACTATGATCAGAGCCACAGTGAGGATAACCAATTATTTACCAGCAAAACATGCGAAAAACATTGAGAACCAATTTACAATGTGCTCCATATTTTTGGGGCGACAGCATGCAAAATATGTTTAAAACATGTTCTCCATAGCCAACATCATGTAGAAGATATCCAAGTCATGGAGAAATTATTTTGAATATCTTTTGTATATTGAACCAGCAACCATTCAAAAGGCATTGTAAATAAGTTCTCAATGTTTTTTTTAATGTTTTGCAGGTGAATAATTGATTACCCTCCCTGTGAGCATTGCGGTAAACAACAGACTAATACACATCAAGTTCAAAGAATTTACATCTCGGTACTGTAGGTCCAGCTAATACCTGTAAATATACCCATCACCGGGTACCACGCAGAATGGTCTGCGCCCGTGCCAGTGAATCGGGCAGCATGGAAGACTGTTCTAGCAATCCTCATCTATCACATCTGCGCGATCGGGCCTAACTTCAGCGCCGTTCTCGATGAGTAGACGAACAATTTTATCCCGCAATGTGCCGCGGATTGAGGGGTTCCACATTTGCTTTAGGTCAGCGCCGTTCTCGATGAGCACCTTGGCTATGGCTTCATTCCCTGCCGATGATGCAACCTGCAGCGGGGTGCCGCCCCATTTGTCTCCGACATTGACATCGGCACCACGCTCAACGAGCATGCACACGACTTTATAGTGATCTTCCCGTGTAGCCGCATACAGGGCGGTGCCATAGCGCCCACCTTCTGCATTGACATCGGCCCCCGGCGTCAAGGAGCAGACATACAGATTGCGTCTGCCCAAAGAAGGCGGCCGATTGCAGGGCAGTACCATAGTTCTGGCCCTGAGAATTGACGTCGGCACCGTGGTCAATGAGAAGGCGAATGATCTCTTCGTGTCCATATACGGACGCGGCCTGTAACACGTTGTCGTATCCTCCTTCATCTGCCTTGACATTCGCGCCGTTCTCAACAAGGATTCGAACCACGGCGATGCGGCCCTGGATTGCGGCCTCTTGGAGAACAGAACCCACGCCCTCTTCCTTTATAATATACCGACATATCTCTTCCAAGCCGAAGATGGCAGAGATCCAGAGTGTCGCTGATGATTCGGGAAGTTCCTGATATGGATGTCTCAGGTTCCATAATTTCTGCCAGACAGAGCAACTCCCGAGGAATGACAAAATCATATCTCGAATGTTTGACTCCGGCGAGCCGCGAGCGTGGATTAGGCAATATTCCACAGCATAATCCAAGAGGCGGTTTTCATGTGAGAGACTCGCCGGATCATGTAGCTTCGGTGCGAACCCCTCGAAAGACAGATAAGTGAGGCATGTCGCCGTAATTTCTGTTGACGCGCGAGGAAATTCTCTGGCTTGAATACGATCCAAATAGCCCTGCGTTGTGTGGTGGTTTAGTCGCACCAAACCATCATCGTCACTGATGGTGACCAAGCCTGCACAGACAGATAGAATGGTGTCGGCGGCCAGTAGATTGTCAGGGTCGAGTTGTGTAGTCTCGGCCTCGACAGCAAGAGCTTCCCGCAGCTCAGAGATGTGAAGTACCCGCTTCGCATTGGAAATCCAGGAGAGGGTACGGCGAGCAAGGTCACTATCCTCGTTGTTCTGCTGATTGATCCGCACCATGATTTCATCGTACGTGCTGTTCAGGTCGCCGGGCAGGTTGACCAATGCTTCCCGAACTGCTTTGACGGTGTGCTTTGTTAGGAGGGAATCAATATGCAGCTTGGCCAGGAGGAACCTAGAATGAAGGTGAGTTCCAACCATAGTGCCGGTTTTAACCACCCACATTCCGGCGCTACTTCGCAGAATGCTCGTCTCGATTTCGCCTTGCAATCCTGGGCATTTTTTGATGTGATTTGACAGATGATAGGACATGGAGATCTGTCCATCTAGAAATCGGCGAAGGTCATCCCCTGTGGCCCGAATTTCCAAGATTTCTAGATCGGAAGTGGGGATGATATGCTCGATTCTAACGTGGGTCCGCGATGTAAACATCAATTTCACAGTTAACCCCAGTGCCGAGAGATTGAGGAGGAGAGAATCCCTCTGTCTCTGGGGATACTCATCAAGTCCATCAACGATAATAAATACGGTGGAGTATTCTGAAATTGCGGACCGGAGCATGGACGAACACTCCGGTAGGGAGGGCCTGGTGTGCTGCTCTCGGTGTTTTTTTGTATACCTGGTATACGTCCGAAGAAAAAGGTTTGTTGACAACGAGCTGGTGCCAGACAGCAGCCAGCAGATTTGGCAGGGATTGCACTTCGGTCTCCTTGTGATCGAGATATATCGCTGCCACACCGATGTTATGACTCGCCGATTTGGCTCGAAGCGTATCAACGACCATTGAACTGTGGTGTATATTGAGACCACTGTATATAATAGAGTCAGACCACCCACACAAGTACAGTCTTTCCAGCACCGGCTGCACAATTTGTGTCTTGAGCATTGTGGTCCGAGTACAGAATAGAAAAGATGCACTCACGCATCCCGCGGCACCACAGTGCTTTTCGTCCTTTTGCCGTGCCGGACCTGTCAGATGCGGCTTCCTTGAATATGTCGCCTTTCATTTGTGCTTTTTCAGTGTCGGAACTGTCGGATTCCTTGAGCATGTCGCCCTCTATTTGTGCGTTTTCAGTGTCGGGACTATAGGATTCCCATTCCTTGAATGTATCGCCGTCCAGGAGCCATAAACCGGTCCCTGGTTGACGTGTATTGGATATATCCGCTTGGCGCAGGAAGAAATTGAGCGGTGAACACCACTCTATTACTTTGCTACGCTCTAAAGCTGTTGGGATCTGAGTTTGTGGCGGGCGTCAGCTTCTGATGACTTACAATCGTGATAGATCTGTTGGTTCCGTGCAACCTCCCTGACCGATTTGGAGATATCTGTAGGTGCGGCCTTATGAGCTCATCGTTACTCAAGGTGTTGTGAAAACACTTACATTTGTGATCTATCCGTTGCTCCTCCGTGGCGTCTGTGACCACAGCGACTACATCTATCTTGAATTAAGCGAACAATTTACACAGCGAAATACGGAAACTCGCCGTCGTGGTATTCCCTTTGGTTCCGGGCAGAATCCTCGAGAGACCTGATTATATCTGATTTCGTGATACATTAGCCTTGATCCAGTTCGTATCAAGCTCGTGCGACTCACCACCGTGGTCGACTCGCTGCTCCTTTGCGGCATCCTTGAGGCAAGATCCGATATCTGACTCACAATAATGTCAGTATAGCTCGCTGCTCATATCTACGTATATAGAGCTTGCCTTGGGCAGAAGTCCTAATACGAGTGAGTAGCGATTCAGGCCCAAGGTGGAGATGACCCACAGGATGTCGATTCCCAACCAGGCATTGAGGAGACTCTTGAACCGCTCTATGGTTCTCAAGCCTTCCTGAATATCTTCCTTTCCCCACATCGGCCACGTGAGCCGATTGGAAACCCTCGACACGCCGCCGGCTGGCTCTAATTTCTTCGCCAAGCGCCGCATTACCACATCCAGCTGGATCAGCGGCTCGTTGAAATGTTGGATACCACCACCCGACCGCACAGACTGAGCCCTCTTGATCCGTTCTTCAACCTCCTTCATCAACGGCGCGAGATTGTTAATCTCAGCAAGCAGCTCTTGCTGATCTTTCGGCGCATCGCGGAATCCCTTGATGTAGTCTCGAGCTATCGCTATCGTGTCGACCAGCTGAAGGATGCTAGCGAACAGGCCAACGATGTCAGCCATGGGGAAAGAGGAAGATGAACACGAGGTGCTTACTATACCAGTGATACGTCTTGTGACAGGTGGCGTAAAAGAGTACAGGGTGCACTAATCTAACTGTGATGAGTAATTCGGAGTTCCGCTTTCAAATGATAGCAAGAGGCCGGCGAGCGGCAGGTCACAAACAGAGACAGAAAATATAAGACGGAGATTTGTTGAATTTGCAGACATAGGGCTCAATGTTCGCTCGGTCGGTGCGTAAGCGCCGACCAGCTCACATTGAGGGTTGTGTGACTTTGGGCCGGAAGATTAAATAGACGCCATCAGATGTATTCCCAAAATGGTAATAAATACAAGTCACGTGGGCCGATTGTAACATTCTCGGTCCTCCCCCCTTTGAAACCCCCCAAATGGGCACATACAGGATAAATCCTGTTTGTGAGTCGCACGGTGTCGAGTACAGCTGCGCGACGTATTGTTATTTACAAAGTACAGTCACCTCTGTCCTAACCCATATCTGTCATAACCCATACTCTGCTCAACCCCATAAAATTTCGCTTCCACCAGGGTGGTTCCCACTCAAAATCCCATGACTCTCTGTTACACCGCCAACGGTCAGTCACATAGCTGCCAGCTGGAACCGTCATGCATACCATGTGTGATATCCAGCTGGTACCCGGCCTCCCATCAGCTGGATATTGGCCGACAGAGTAAATGGGTCCATCATGGACCCAGCTTTCCTGGATACCAGCTGGGTAGCCAGCCTGGGTGCTAGCTGTGGGAGACGATGGGATTTATTGTACCGTTCATGTAGCTTGCTTGAATTTCTTGCTTGGACAATTACAAGTAACAGCACGATAAATCATACAGCATACAGCATATACCGTAATGCGAGTAAACAACAACAATGGCACTGCCCTCCCTTGACCCACTATCGGTAGCCTGGAATCGCATCAGACAAACCAACTGTGTACAACATCACCTTGTCCGGTCGACTCCCTGGGAACGCGAGGCGGGTTGGCGGGTGTGCGGAACAAGTCAGGTGATGCATTAGCATGGCCTTGACAGCCCTCAAATTGTGCGCGATGCGCATTGCCACGTTGCATGGCGCGAGGTCACCTGGGGGGTTGTTTGTTAACTTTGAATAAAATGCGGAAGTTTGAGCAGCCAATATGAAGGACATATCTTGCAAGAGATAGCGGTCACTCTTAACAGTGCGTGCATGTTGCTGCAGCCCCATGTGGATTGAGGATTTGAGGCGAAGAATGTTGTTGGTGCTTGATCATGATGTGTTGCATATGACCCAGGTACTGCACATTGGGCTCAGGGAACCAGAAATTGAGGAGTCTTGAGAACACTCCAGGATAAGAATTGGAGCCATAGTGCTAGCAAAGACATCTAGGACTTGTGCAGATAGGATACCCAGGCCGACTTGCAGGGGTTATTATAGACTCTTGAGGACATTTGAGGCTCTTGAGTGGATTTGAAACCAGGCAGCTTGATACCGAGGCAATGTGGGAGGGGGCGGCCTCGGTGGGAGGGCAAAAGGACGAGAGATAGAGGGAAGAGAGAGAACGAGAGAGCGACCAACCATTTGATGGGTGTTGCCACATGTCACTGACATCCCGGATCATGATCCGGCGGAGCTTGAATGACTGATAACATTTCGCACGACTTTGTGAACGTAGTCCGAGAGGCTGAAAATCGACATGAAGTCAAGTTCTGATTGCATATGCCGGCGATTTTGATACCATGCCAATTTATACAATTTGCTGATGTGTCGAAATGACTCGGAATGTTATGTAGATTTGAATGCCAATGGCCATCGCTGCAGGGTCGAAGGTATCATTCTGGAGAAATTTGGGACATCCAAGACTTCCACTTACCAAGCCACCGCTCAACACCTGGGAAAAAAAGCCAACTCGCAGCTGGTTGTCCATGTTCTCGCCAGCTGGGAATTCCGCCTGGATCATGCAGCTGCATTCCAGCCTCATAGCAGCTGGAAACAGCTGACATGTTTTCTGGTATCTAGCTGATCATCCCATCTGAAGATGGCCTGACAGCACTTTGGCGGTGTACTCCATAACCCATACCTTTTCCAGGTGTCAAAACCCATAATTTACCCGATTTTTTCCTCTGTTTTTCACCCAGTTGAGTCATAAATTTGGCCATAGTGCATCAATTACACCTCAACTTTGCTCCCAAATGCCTAGCATGCATAATTTGGGCTGATTTTGGCTCATATATAGCATTGATGTCATCAAATTGATGTGCAGTTTCTCCCTGTGATGACTATTTGGATCGGTTTTTGGCTGATAGACGTAGAATCATGGGATTTTCACATTTTAGGGCACCTTCATGCTTAGTTTTATTTCAAGGTCATCAATATCATTATTTTATTTTTAGATATATTTAATGTGACCTCTGCTGGAACCCATACTCTGCAATAACCCATACCTTTGAGGCTCCACTGAGGGGTATGGGTTAAGACAGAGGCAACTGTAATTGCTAGCCTTGTGCTGAAAGTCACATGCTAATAGCATAGTAATAAATAGCATGCTAATAACACTGTGGAAAACGGAGTGCATGAAATTCTCCGTTGACCTTTGTGAATTTCACTGTTCACTCCGAAACACCGTAGAAAAATCTTTCACCCCATGTGAGAAGATGGTGAATTTGGTCGCCTCAAAGGCAAAGTACGTGAAAATTGAGTTTCACTCCGAAATACAGTGAAATTGTGTTTTCACGTACTCCACTCAGTCACTGGAGCATGGTACAAAACTCAGGTCATCAGTACCAGTTATTTACATGCTATATTATGACTTCAAAAGATAGTTAGAGTAATTATTATATTAAATGAATGTACTTATAACCTTAGTACTTGGTGGTTGTACTTGTACAACACAGATTAGAGCAGCAATGAGGGGAAGGGTAGAAGATAGAGATATCCTTTTGCCCAACTTTAGCCCTCGAACACCGCGAAATTCACTACAAAAGTTCGTGAAAGTGTGGGCGAACAATGGGCGAAAAGTGTCATATTGACTGTGAAAATTTTGAGGCCCTTTTTGATGTGAAATTCGCTTTTTGACCGTGAAATTCACCCAATTTGGGGTGAAATTCCAGTGGTATTGGGGCAAAAAAGTATCGCAAAATTTACTATCTCTGTGGTCCACAGTGTAACATGTTAATAGCATTTCTAGCTGGGGACCCCTCAGGAAGGCCTGCTATTTATTGCTATATATTGCGAAATCCACTGAAAATATTAGACCAGAAACTGTCAACCAGGATGCACTCGAAAAAGCCTTATTCAAACAGCCCAACCTGTACAATCTTGCCAAGACGGATCGTGTTGACACCACCATCTCTGCAGAGACAACCTCTGAACCCAGGGTCTACCGCTCCTCGACACTCTGGGCAGTGGCCGTGTCAGATTAGATAGTCCGGCTCTTGCCAAACTCATCTCGCTGCCCAAGGAGGATGTGGCAGCTCCATCAGGGACGGTTGCAGCGACACCACAGGCTACAGGGACACCAGAAACGGAGGACTGGGATGTCGAGGACTGATTTATAGCATTAGTAGCATAAATAGCATGCTATTTATTAGTTTCTAGCTTCAAATAGCCACTACTAACAAATGCTATATAGCAGTTATTAACTCCTGCCAGCTATTCACCGGGAGCATGGACATTTCTAGCTCAAGCTAATAACTGCTAGAAACTTTCTAGCACAGGGCTAGTAATTGCAGCCAATCTACATAATAGGCCAAAAGACTAGAAAGGCAGTATCACATTGAGATTTGACAAGACATATGTACATGATATGAGATAGATAATTGCGGGGTATCGAATATGTAAAGTGCATGGTTACCAGGAGTAGATACATAGATACAGACCATGAAAGAATATGTAGACAAGGATATAAACGACTGAGAAGAGGCACTGTAATTAGTGTTACCGCAGTCCGGTTCAGAACCAATTCCGAACCTGAACCAACCCGAACTGCACCTCAGTTCAGGTTCAGGCATCAGCAAAGGACCAGATCGAACCCCAGGTGCGGTTCGGGATTCAAAGATTGTTGGATTTTTCCGGACCTGTCTGAACATGTCTGAACATGTCCAAACCTCAAATTTTCTTTGCATCAAATAACAATAGACAGGTTGTGCAAAGCTGCTCAGAGCCGCATGCGGCTTTTGGGCATTGTGCAAAGCTGCATGACAAACCGAAGGATTTGTGAGTGGATCCATGTTCATTTCAATGAAATATGGGTAAATTAGGTACTATGCAGTACATTGAACCACTTACCAAACATGATGTGCAACATTTGTGACGTCATTATTTGGCTTCGACACAGCTGCTGTGCGGCTATCTACAGCCGTGATGCTGCCGAAACAGACCATTTTTCACACTTCCTCCTCCCACCTGATACCGGAATCAACACTGACAGTTTCAAAGCACTGTATGCAAGGATTGGATACATGATGGATAGGGAAACAAAAGCCACACAGTGCCGCATGCGGCTTTGCACAATGCACAAAAGCCGCATGCGGCTCTGTGCGGCTTTGCACAACCTGTCTAATATTCGCCAACAAAAATTTGTGTACGCGAACCTTCTTGGCGTCAACAGAGGTGTTGTGACCACGTTAGATCCAAAACGGAAGATCAAGTGAATCATGATGGCGGCAACACACATTCCTTTTCTTCCATCACAACATCCACTGCACCAGCTCGTTGAGGGCTTCACTTAATATTCTTTGTGTTAAACCAGCAGATAAACTTGTATCTTCCAACTTGCTTCAAACAGGGTATTCAATTCGAAAACTGCGACAAAATTCAAGACACAAAATTGCCACCAGACTCAAGGCTGCATTGCAAAATGTCGATGACATTGTGGCATGGTGGGGTGTGCATAAAGTTCATCACCCGCATTATCAATGTACTCTAACAAGGCTCATGCTTAGCACCACTCCTTTCAATACCCAACTCTGGTGTGTATGACCTGTAACTACTTCACCATCCAGGGGTTTGCAACCACTTCTGAGCGGATGTTCTTGAATGGATTACTCACTGGGACTGCTCATCAGAATCGGCTCACTCCTGACATGTTTGAGGCTCTTCAGCTGTTGAAAAGTGCGTACCGGAATGGGCATGCCAGCACCGCTGAAGATGCGACAAAGTGTGTTGTCACCACTTTGGATGCTCTTGACAAATAGTTTTGTACTGTATTTATGTCCAAATCAAGCGAGAAAAAATTTGCGGTTCTTTGAGGTCTGAACCTGTTCAGAATCTGAACCGAACCTTTGGTGGACCGGACTGATGTTCGGTTCAGGGTTCACCCATTTTGCCTGAACCGGACCCCAGGTCCAGTCCGCAAAACCAGACCGAACTGGACATCGGCAACACTAATTGGAATATAGATGTAAACAAGATCAAGTAAAGTAATGGAAATAAAGAGATGCAGAAGTTGGGTGAAAAAAAAAGAATTGAACAACAGAAACCAAGCATGGGACACAAAGTAGCAAAAGGAGGAAGTGCACCCTTACAAGTCTTGGTACGGATGCCCCATACACCCCCGCTCTCGCTATCCAAGTTTGGGTAGACACATTCTCGAAGATGATTCACGTGGAACCCACAAACATGGAGTTGGTAAGCGAAGGAGTTGCCCATTTAACACGGGACCGAGTCAGGCCCCACTAGGGAATTGATATATCACTTGTCTCTAGCAAGAGACTGTCCATGATATATCCACGTCTCTCCTCCAGAGACAGCATGATATATCACTCGAGAGACACTGACCTTTTAGGAATTCTCTCCCACATGTCTGCGCACGCGCCTCCCAATCGCTTGCCTGGTTGCTGCTCACCGCCGCTCTGTAGCGTGTGGCTATGCTCCCACCCAATCTATTTCTGGATGTGATACTTCCGACGATCAGATTGCACATCCTTGATTATTACAAACCATTGGGGGTACATAATCAGCAGGATTCGTGCCTCCGCCTCAACCACTGCACATTGGCGGGTGGCAATGCAACATCCGTTGCTTGTCTGTATTACTTACACATACCCTCGGCTCTTCGCCAGCACCACCACCTGATTAGCCGCCCTGCTCCACTGTCCCTTCGTTTGTTTGTTCTCTCACTGCAACCTCGGGCCCACCCTAGATGTGGCTACGGCCTCATAAGTGGTCCTTTCTTTGACCCCACCGGCTATTCAGCATCATTCAGGGCTTACAATACCCACACCAGCCGTGTGTTCCCGCCGCTTGCTGGCATGCTCCAGTAGTCAAGATCAGTCCCCAGGACTTATGCTACCTTTCAACATATATATTGCTCTCTATTTCGTCATGTAGGCTGTGTTCTGCAAGCACAACAGGCTGTTTTCATTCTGCTCCAATCCTGCCGTTAATTGCAGGTTTCCTCTGCCCATCACATTTTACCATGTGGTGGGACACCAAGTTTGTGTTCCTTGTTTTCTATCTCATTCCTGCTGCACTGACCCATGCTGCCACTGCCCACTGCCCGCCACCACCACTGCCACCCGCCACCGGCCCTCTCGGCATGTTGCACTCCATCCAGTGCTTACATTTCTCATGAATTGTCGTTGCGGAACCAAATGGGCTCCTGCTTCTCGCCACGTGTGTCCCTGCTCCACATCAGATGCTGGTATACTGCTCAATGCTCGCATGCCTCGCCCCTGTATCCCCAGTCCCCAAGCAGCGGGCACACTGTTCAAGCTGCTGCCTGCCAATGTTTGGACCATCAACAGACCTTGGTGCCAATGTGTTCAACGCTCTTTTGTTTTTTCTGGCAAGTTTCTTCATCTTCTCTGTGCATTGTGTGTTGTTCTGTGATTTTCTTCCTGATACACAGTCCCTGTTTCTCATAACACATTAATCAATGAATATACCAATCTCTTACATCCTTCATGCTCAACACCGTTTGTTTCAAGAAAGTGCTTAATGCTGCAGAATAAGCACCTGTTGTGATGGATTCACTCTATTGGTTCAGCTATGTCAGCTCACCCCTGGAATACTCTGAACGCAATAAAAACCTTGCACCCTGAGCGAGACCTCTCAGTAGATCCTCAGGAAGATACACACGGGCGAGAATACACTACAGGTGCATCATCTGATTCAAACTCATGCAAAACTATTGAGGCCCGAACATTCTTTTTGTGATTTGAACATCTATGCACTCAAAAGTTGACCTTTGACCCAAGTTTTGGCTGTGTTGATACCCAGGAGCACAATGAAATGCCCATGCAGCAAGAAACCAATGAATGGTGATCCTATAAACGATATTGGTAGGTATAGGGAACAATATATGGTGGCCATGTTGGTTATTCCGTACATGATCATGGGTTGAATGAGCTACTATTACTGTTTTAGGTACTGATGACACGACTGATGGATTCAACATTCATTGTGCTTGCAATACTGGATCGTTCAACCCAAATCTTGGTATTTCAGTCTATTGCATGTGTATGAGTTTGTCACTGACTTTCCCAGATTCCTTTCAGTGTGTTCTATCACAATATTAGTGTAATTTTATGTCTGTGTTCATTTGAATGCTACAGGCCTCCTACATATTATAGAAGAAGTGACTTAAGAGAGGGGAAGTTCGCAGAAGAACTGATTTAATTCAGTAAAGTACTACGGCTTAAATACAAGTGAGAGCATAGCTATGAGTCCATATGACGAGAAAAATAAGGATCTTACTACTTAATGGAGACAAGTAAACACGACAAGTAAACACAGTAGAAATCAGCGCACAAGAGTCTGTATGAGTCGTAGGAATAAATAGGAGGCAGTCCATACATCAGGAACTGTCGCGCAACGGCGCGACAGGTGAGTCCAACTGAGTCCAACTATTGAGTTGAACTCGGGGTTCTCGGGTTTGTAATCCAACACTCCCCCTCAAACCGAACGAAGCCCGAGGGCTGCAGCGAAGTGCTTGGCCTTCACACTGGGAAGGGCTTTGGTGAGAGTGTCGGCAACCATATCCTGTGTTGGGCAGTAGACAAGTCGAATGGTGCCATTGTCGATGACATAGCGAATAAAATGATAGCGTATGTCAATATGCTTCGTGCGAGCGTGGAATTGGCCCATGTCGGAATAGGCGAGAGCGATGGCAGACTGGTTGTCACCATGCAAGGTGATGGGGTGCTCGAGCGGGCGGAACAACTCAGCAATGAGTTGGCTGAGCCAAACGGCCTCCTTCGCGGCATGGGTCATCGCGACGTATTCGGCCTCGGTCGTGGAGAGGGAAACAATCTCCTGCTTCTTGGAACTCCAAGAAATTGCACCTCCATCAATAAGGAATGCATATCCTGAGATAGCTCGCCTATTTTCCTCGGACATCCCGTCCGAGTCCGAAAATCCTTCCAATCCCTTCTTCCCTGCGCCATACGTGAGCCGCCAATGCTTCGTGCCTTGAAGGTAGCGGAACACGCGCTTGTCCGCCTCCCAATGAGCCGGTCCCAGTTTGTCAAGGAATTTTGACAGAACTCCCGTGGGATAGGCGATGTCCAGACGTGTCGCAATAGCTGCCCACATAAGCGAGCCAACAGTCTCGCGGTACGGCACGCGCTTCATAGCGGCGATGTCCGTGATGCTAGTGGGGCAATGCGCGGTCGAGAGTTGGACATTCGGGTCCATTGGCATCGCAACCGGTTTGGTATCGGTGAAGTTGAACCGTTGCAAGATGGAGTTGATGTAAGACTCCTGAGAGAGCGAAATGGTGCGCTCCTCTCGGTTTCGTGTGATCTGGATACCGAGAAGCCAAGAGACGGGTCCCAAATCCGTCATCTTGAACAGAGCTCCAATGCGCGTCTTGTACTCAATGAGTAATTGCGCCGAGGAACCGGTGATCGTGCAGTCATCGACATGAACTGCCATGAGAATGATATCGCCTTCGACGCGTGTGTAGAAGACCGCGTGGTCGCATTGGGACTGTGTGAACCCAATCTCAGCTAGAGAGCGGCTGAGAGTTTCGTACCATTTCCGTCCGCCTTGCTTCAAGCCGTACAAGGCTTTATTGAGCTTCAAGACATATTTGCGGCGATCCGCAAATTCGTAGTCCGGCGGTTGCTCCATGTAGATGAGCTCGTCGGGGTCGAGTTCTCCATTGAGGAATGCGCTATGGAAGTCGAACATATCGATCTCCCAGTCATTGCGCGCGGCGATGGCGAGAATGAGGCGGATGGAGGTAAGTTTAGCGGTAGGAGCAAAAGTCTCGTAATAATCCACACCGTGAATTTGTGTGAATCCCCGAGCGACAAGGCGAGCCTTGTACTTGTCGATCTCCCCCGCGGCATTCTTCTTGATGCGCAAGACCCATTTGCAGTCGACGATGTTGTGGTTGGCTGGCCTGTCAATCAGCTGCCAAGTGCCAGCATCTTTTAACGCCGCAATCTCCGCGTTGATCGCCGCCTGCCAATGAGGCCAATCTGGTCTCTTCTTCGCCTCCTCAAATGTCGGTTCAAGCGCCTCCGACTCCGCTATCGCAGCGGCCATCCCATGCTCTAGGATTTCGACCATCTCCCAGTCTTCCAACTCTGCGTGTGCAGCTATATCTGCGGGATCTTCTTCGACTGTCTTGGGTACCTCCGGCATTCTTATACCTCGGGGCACCCCTGGGTCTGATGGACGGTTGCTGACGCGTCCTTCACCACTCTGGATGGCGCGAATGTACGCGGAAGGTTTTCGGACGCGTTGGCTGCGCCCTGCCGGCGCCTCTTCCGGTTCTTCAAAATCCGGGCCAAGCGGGTCTGTGCGTGCCAACTGCCGTGCGAGTCTATCGATGGAAGGGGATTCAGGGAGTGCGGGCGATGATTTCGGCGGCGTTTGAGGTGGGGAACGGGCTGGAGATGGGTGTGGAACAGGTGGAACGGGTGTTTGGTGCGTATTTGGGTTTGAATTTGCAGACGACAACTGATTGTTATCCTCCTGCTCCCCCTCAAACAGTAGATCGTCTGGAATGGGTACCAGAACATCGTCTCTGTCGAGTTTAACGCTCCGTTCCACGGCAATAGTGCGCTTGCCTTCAATATAAATTCTGTGTCCACTGCTGACTTCATCGAAGCCAACCCAACGGCCGCCTTTTGCACGGCCATCCAGCTTGCTGTTGTTGGGGTCGTGCACCCACACCTTTGCGCCAAACTCGGGGAGCCTCGAAAGGTCGGGTTTCTTGCCGTACACCATCTCGAATGGTGTTTTATTGTCGAGCGCACGCGTTGATGTACGATTTTTCAGGTACACTGCGTGGTTAACAGCTTCGCCCCACAAAAATTTCGGCATACCGCTCGCATGAAGCATTGCCCGGACGCGTTCCAGGATCGTGTGGTTGAGGTGTTCCGCAACGCCATTGTGCTCCGGCGTGTCGTGCACGGTAAAACTGCGCTCAGTTCCCATCTTCGCAAGGTGCGTGTCGAATTCATTACTCCAATATTCGCCTCCACGGTCCGAGTGGAGCTTTTTGATTGGGACGCCAAACTGCGTTTTCAACCACGCTTCATAGGCCTGGTACGAGTCGAACGTCTCGTCTTTGGTCCGCTGGATGTAAATCCGTGACCAGCGAGTATGATTGTCTGTCCAGCTGGAGTAGTACTCACGGCGATTGATTGTTTCCGTGGGTGAGGGTCCCCAGACGTCCGAGTGAATAACATCTCCCATCGCGGCGGCGCGTTTCTCTTTGCGCTCTTTTGCAACTGGCTTCCTCGTCATTTTCGCATACTCACACGATTCACAGGATTTAATCTCTGTGGAACCGTCGAGCTTGATGCCGGTGACCAAGCCATCTTTTACAAGACGCTTGGCAGCTTCCGGTGCGATATGTCCCATCCGCCGATGGAGCTCTTCAACCGAGACGGTTTCGATAGCGCTCGCAGCGGTGGCTCCAGATTCAGTGGTGGTGGTGTGCTGGACACGGTAAGTCCCGTTCCGTTTGTTGATAACGCCCAGGACTTTTCGTTTCTGATCAAAAATCCTGCAGAAGTCGTCACGGAATAGTGCGCAACATCCAGCATCAGTGATTTTGCTGATAGAGACAAGCGTAAGTCCTAGCTTCGGTGCGTACAATACTCCCTTCAGGAGTATTGTAGCCGTGCTGTTGCCGTTCGGAATGCTGATTCGGATATCCCCTTGGCCTATAGCTTGGAAAGTCCCGTTGTCTGCGGCTGTGATCGAACGCGGGGGAATTGACGTGTAATTGAGGAATTTGTGCCGGTACGGGGACATGTGGCGTGATGCACCCGAGTCGTAGAGCTCCGTCTCGACTCCTGGAGTGCCAGATTCGTTGGCGAGCATGGCGGTATCAAAGGACGAGGTAATCTTCTCCTCTTCGATGTCCTCTTGATTGCTGAGCCATTCATTGACAGATATTTCGACCCAATCGGCGATGTCATCTGTCAAATGTTGCGGTGGGCGATCCAGCCCATTCGGCGAAGCAGTGCGATTGATTTCATCATCGCATTTGCAGTCAGAATTGTATCGGGAGTAGAAATCGGGGTAAGGACTCAGCATCACTTTCACCCGTTTGATCATCTTCTTCCTCCGAGTCTGACGAGTTTGCAACACTTTGCAGATCCGGCATTGAATCGCACTCGCTGTCGCTGTCAGACACGCTCTGCAGGTCTGGCATCAACCCATCTCCACTGTCGTTGTCGCTGTTCGACACATTCGCTCCTGTGGAATCCGTGGCGGCGCTGCCATCTTCTTCAACCTCGAAGAAGTCTTCATCGTCGTCGTAGTCCGAGAGCCAGCAACTTGTGCTGACTTGTGCGCGGCTATCGCTGCCGCTGACGAGTCCCGCCCACTCATCTGGAATAGCTCCAGGTTCGATTCCACCTGAGCCATCCACACGCCGTCATCATCCTTCGTGGTGGCAGCATTTGCGGTGTTCGTGGCCTCCTTGGCCGTCCCCTTTCCTTTCTGTCTCGGTCCCGTGCCCTCCTTGCCTCCACCCTTCGCCCAACAGTCTGCTTTAACATGCCCCTTCTTGTGGCAGTTGTAGCACTCGACGTTAGACTTCGCGCCCTTCTTGTGACCGTGCTTCCTTTCTCCCGCGGAGAAGGCAGTGTCGCGGTCGTCCTTCTTGGACTTATTCTTGAGGGAACGACGGTCGGCCTCCTCGTTGAGGCCACGGATGAGGTCATCGGGGGATAGAGTCTTCCCAAGCAGTGTCGATGTTGCAGTGATCGCGGAAAGGTAGGATCAAATGAAGGCGGGAGCGATCCAAGAATAATGGCGGTGAAGTTCTCGTTGCCAGGATCGGCACCCATGCCAATCAGGTCGGTGCGAAGTGTCTGGAGCTTTTCCAGGTGAGTTCTAACATTCCCAGTCTCGTTGCAGCGCTCATCTTGTAGCCTGCGTCGCAAATCCACAGTCACCATCCTCGACTTCTTCTCAAATTCCTGTGCCACCTTCTTCCACAACTCTGCCGCAGTATTCGCGTCTTTAACGCGCAAGAACAGGGCGTCGGGAATCGTGCTAGCAATTGCCTGCTTCACGATGGCCTGGCCGGATTTGTAGACCTTCAACTCCTTGTCGTATGCCTCAGCAGCGGCGACCTCTGCTGGTGTTAGGACAGCTGGCGGAGTCGTAGTTGTGGCAGGAGCGGTAGGAGCGAGGTAGGTCTCCAACAAATGGTCGGCGAGTCCGGCGGCGTCGGCAGCGTAACTGAACCGACTTTTGTAGACGCTCCAGTTGGTCCCATCTCCCTCGCACTTGGGGGATGCGCAGGAAGAAGTCGGCGGGCTTCGATGTGGGGGTAGACATAGTATAGGATGAGAAGTTTGTCGTTTAGATCAAATAGATGTGTGTGGAGAATTTAGATTTGGGCGGGGCCCATAACCTATAGAAGAAGTGACTTAAGAGAGGGGAAGTTCGCAGAAGAACTGATTTAATTCAGTAAAGTACTACGGCTTAAATACAAGTGAGAGCATAGCTATGAGTCCATATGACGAGAAAAATAAGGATCTTACTACTTAATGGAGACAAGTAAACACGACAAGTAAACACAGTAGAAATCAGCGCACAAGAGTCTGTATGAGTCGTAGGAATAAATAGGAGGCAGTCCATACATCAGGAACTGTCGCGCAACGGCGCGACAGGTGAGTCCAACTGAGTCCAACTATTGAGTTGAACTCGGGGTTCTCGGGTTTGTAATCCAACACATATGCCCCAACTTCAATCTTTTGTAGGTCACTTTGGCTGCTATCTTTCTCCTCATAAACATCTGCTTTCCAGAAAACTGGAGAGGCAATACTGCTGAATCCGAATGTCTTCAACCCTCGGCTACTTTCAAGTTTACAAATCCAATATTTTGTGGGCAGATATGGTCGTTAAGTCTAAGAAAGTCTGTCTGTTCAGAATTTTTGTTGGATGAGGGAGAGAACAAAATAAAACGAAATGGTGGCCTGGGCTTCCCAAATTGCTTGCCGTCAATGCTGATGCCAAGACTTTGCCACGTAACACCTCTTTTGCTTCACTCACTCCATTTCGCTCGACCTTAAGCCCATGGTTGGAGCTCTCTCGAACCGCTGATATCTACGATATGACCAACAACACTTCAAAACTCTGCTTTGACGTCTCACCACGGCGTGTAATTATTTGGATAAGCCTTCCTTGCCATCTTGTACCAATGTGTGTTTCTTTCCGAAGCTCTTTTTTTTCTTTTCTACAGTGCATAAAGCAAATTCAATGTCTTGGAGTGTAGCGAGCATCGTGCCATGTCACACTGTCTAGGTGATTGTTCCGCTAGCTCGCAGTGGCAGTACATACTGCTCAGGACATCGCTACCCAGTATCAGCACAAGCGATGCACGGCTTGGTACTCTGCTTCTCTTTCAGATGGCATATGAGCACACAGGCCATGGCTTATGCGTGGTGGGTAGGGGTTGTACTGCATGCATGTCCATTCATTCAGCCCATCGTGTTCCACCAGGTAGTTGTGGTGCTGAGTGGTGTGGCTAAGGGGTACACCCGCTGGAATGGAGGGGGTCCACACTGCATCAGCTGCATATGCATGAGGAGCCAGTATGGCGGGAGCAATTGCCCAGGCTGTAGCGGCAGTGTGTACCCTGGACCTGCGAGGTGGTAGGAGAGGAGGAGATCTCCAGGTCCTGGTGCAAATTGTGCAGCAGGGTACACCAAAATGCAGTATGGTATTGAGATTCACATATTATACATTCTTTGCAATGCCTTTTGCGCTGTCTCCCTGTACATAGTAGATGTTTATGATGTCTTTTACTTCCTCAACTTTCAGCAGGAACAATTCAGAAATGAATTTGGCAGGTTGTCAAAAACAATTTCCTAATTGGGTTATCGTGGTTGGCAAGCTCGACACTGTTGTCAGCAGCAAGCATGCATAATTCGGTAACGTCTGCAGGGGAAACAACCGAGCAACGCAGCCCTGCCCAAACAGTAGGTGCTCCGAGTGATGTACCTTACCAATTTTGACGTGAATCTCATTTTTTTTAGCAAGAAACACCTGAAAGCACTTTCCCCAGTTGGTATACACTCAATGTTGTCACCAACAACAAGCTCAATGGTCTCAAAACCACAGACAATGTGTAGGCAGTGCCTGTCACTGTCTACCCAAAAGGGAGCCAGCTCTGGTGTGATATATCAGGTGTGTCTCTCATCCAGAGATCCAGATATATCACCATTGGTCTCTGGGGAGGGACGGTGATATATCATTCCCCCAGCTACTGTTGAGTGAGTGATTAGATATCACAGGATCCCTCAAAAGATTATATTGGACCGGGGCAAGAGATATGTCTCCAGCTTTATGAAGGAACTGAACTGGCTCTTGGGCGTGGAAATGAACCCAAGTACTGCCTTTCATCCAATCACGGACAGACAAACTAAACGGATGAATCAGGAGATCGAGAAGTTCCTTCGGATATATGTAAATTATTGACAGTTGGACTGGGCAGAGTGGCTTGCTTTGGCCAAGTTTACCCACAATGACAAAGTCAGCTCGTCAATGAGCATGTCACCATTCTTTTTGAACACAGGATACCACCCCTGGAAGGGGATTGAAAACACAGTTGAGTCGCATATTGAGGCCGCAAATGACTTCATTGAGAAAATGAAGAAGGTCCATGATGAAGCAACAGCTGTGCCGGAGAAAACCCAGAAAACAATGAGAAAATATTATGATGCGAAAAGGTGGAATGCACCGGTATTTAAAGTCGGTGATAAGGTGTGGCTGGAAGGAAAGGACATAGCCACAGATTGACCGATGAAGAAGCTCAATGATCTAAGGCTGGCGCCTTACAAAATCCTGGAGAAGGTCAGAGCATTGGCATGGAAGCTAAGACTGCCAGAGACGGATGTGCGTCATCCGGTCTTCAATGAGTCACTATTATCACTGTATGTGGAACCCCCGGCACATTGAGGGAAAAGTGGCCAGCTCTGCAGATCATTGGAGAAGAGGTGGAATACAAAGTGGAGGAGATTATATACCACAGAAAATGCTGACGGGGTTACCAATATCTTGTAAAATGGAAAAATTACCTGTTGAATGAACACACATGGGACCCAGCACAACACCTCGTACCAAGGGCAAAGAAAATCCTTGATAGATATCAGAAGGAACACAATATTTGCATTTGGTTGCTACCAGTTTTTGCTGCAGGACACCGGGATAAATTGATCCACCAGTATAAAACAAAGGAGAAGGATGTTTCTCGGCCATATTTAAAGAAAATATTATTTGTTCCTGAAACGGGAGTATTCATCAACATTGACGAGGACATCAATCCTAGATGGGGGGTAATGTCACGATTCAATGCAAATCTTATTGCTCCAACACCTCATCTAAGTGCCCCTGGAGCATGGTTTCATTGAGGATATTGTGAACCTGTGACGACAAAATCACCTGTCACTCCTTATATCGCCACTTGACAGATGGGCCACAAGATCAGTGTTGTGGCAGATACTGAAGATGTTGATTGATCCTGGGAACTTGGATGGGTATTTATGACAGAACAATAGAAGCGGAACACCTGAAGATCAGAAAACTGTCAGAGGACACTGTCATGTCAAGGATTGACAGGACAATGTTGATGACAACTGCCATGACATGACAGGAGGACAATGTTCAACATCATAGCTAGAAACAGTTTCCTAGGTGAGCAAAGCTATTGTACAACACAACAAAAGCGTAGCCATTCTCATAGTTTGTCCCAAGTAGTATAAGTAGTGTACACTTTCAACTGTAGTCTCCAGTCTTTTATTCATTCATTTTCATGATGTTCATACCTCCCTGTTCATTTTACTGGGCAGTGGACGGAGGTGTTGTCTGTGACACCAGCAGTGGTTTGCCTATTGTGGCCGACCCTGGCTGACCTGAGTCTAGGTAGGTGGCCAGTGAAATAAGGCCATGGATTTGCCCTTGTTGTATTGGTAATGAATTTCTAGCTAGGCCCATCAGTTAAGTGTGCCTATTCCGGCCAGAACACGTAGACCAACTTCAGCAGGAACTGGCAGATGGTTCAGCAAAGGTCAGCACACTGATTTGCCTACACATATGCCTACTGGGATCTGGCAGACCTGTGCCTACAGGGGGGTCTGAATGCAGTAAATGGTAGCTAAGGAGAAGTGAAATAAGAAGTGAAGCAAGGGTGGTTGAAATGTAATGAAATGAGGGTTGTAAATTAGTAGGTAGGAAGAAAATAAGGATCTACACAGTGGATGGAATGTGAAAATGAAAAGGAATTGGAAATAATATAGAACATATGATTATTGAGTCATGAAACAGATATATCTACCACAAAAACCAAAGATACAATTGGTTGAAGTTCAATAAGACCACGGAAAGGAGAAAGCAGTCCAATCCACACACAAGAATCGGGACTTTACAGGAAGCCTTGTTGCAAGGTTTGCGGTAGTAGATATTTATGTGAAGAGTACAAATAGTTGGGGTATCAAAGGCAGATGAAAACACCTGGGTACCTGCCCGTGACTTGTTCAGATTGTTCTCTCTCACTCAAATTGTGGCCTTGGAGCTGAACAGATAAGAAGAATACTTGGTTGGAAAGGGAACTTGAGATTGAGCAGTGAACACTGGTTGGGTATGTTGGATTGATTGGATTGGACGGGACCCCTGGACAACTTGGCTTCTTCACAACCCACAACTCGCCTATTGATCTCCCTGAAATCACACACTTGGTGTGACCCAAACAACACACAAAGACAGATTAGTCAATTTGATTGAACCCCAGGATAGGGGTTTTACATTGATATTCCATTAGTCTCTGTTACAGACCAGAAACAGATGATGATCAAGATGTATCTATACCTTTCAGTGAACAACGTCTTGACCTACAAAAATGCTGCATGCCCTTTGATCACTGATTGCTGCTGACCCCACACAAACCCTCGAAAAAGAGTAGTCCGATTGGGATGCTGAGTGAGAGGGGATATCAAAGAGTGTGTCAAGTGCATGGGTGACAGCTTGTGAGATTGGGACTGGGTGGTGTGGTGTGTTTCTCCTTCTCCAGATCAGATTAATCAGAATTAGAATTCCTGCTACCTTTAGGTAAGGGTTTTAGGGTGCCCTATTTTAACTGCCTGGTGAAGATCACATTTTCATTACAAAGACAAACAAAATTTCATCATATTGAATGTGTCATGCTTCAAAAACACAGCAATAGAGAGTTGTTCAAACAGCATCTCGACTCCCACTCAGAGCCATTTATCATCTGTTTCCTGACTGTTTTCTGATGTTTTTTGGTCCAATATACAGATTTTCAGTGTCCAAATCCGATGCAATGAATTTGTCATTTTTGTTTCATAGTTCAACCCTGCTGCACACAGCCATCAGTTGCCATGTGAACATGAAATTTCATGGCCGAATTTGTGTAATCCCCAAAAATGTTGTGACTGAAATTGCCCAATGTCACATGAACCCCAACTATCAAAAATTGCCAGCACAGCTTGCCTGCTTGTCTCTAACCCCCATGTCACCCTCCGCTACTTTTTGCAATGTGCCATTCCTCATCTGTGGATCCTGGCTCTGAAGCCTCTCTCTTGTCTCTTGACTGGATTCTTTTGTCTGGGGTCTCAGCTTCTGTTGTGTGACTCAAGTCTGTCTATTCTATGTGTATCTGTGTGTATGCTCGGAGCTCCTTATGACCTGGTTCTTGGACGTGACTGTTGTTCTTTTGTCAACTCTTCCACATGCATCATTTGTCCTTTCTTCGGCCACTATAGCGCCTGGAATGCCACAAAGTAAGTACAATATATGTTATGAATCACCTGGGTTCCTCTTTTTTTTGCGCAATGTGTCTGTATGGATACAGATGTGTCTAGCAGCACGAGACTCACATGACACCACCACGTGACCTTCCCATGGTTGAAACCCAACCTCGGGTTCTAAGCTGCAGACTTATTCGGGTCTCGGTCACTGGATAACAGAGGACATTAGGGGCTAGGGAACCCATACAGATGGACCCTAGCCTCCCGACACTAGAAGGGCTGACACAGAGGTGTCCAAGGGGTGCATGAATGGTTGCAAACCGATCGGGGTTTCAACCACTGGATACGATACAATATAAGGACTAGGTAACCCATACAATCGGGCCCCTTAGTCCTCCGACACTATGGAGACCAACACAGAGGAGTCCAGGAGTATCAGCATTAACACTCCTTAATGCTGCAGTACAGGACCTGATCGCAAGGTAGAATCTCCCTGTACAGTAGATTCTACCTTGTCTAATCTCAGGCTTCTGCTTTGGCTTGACATAGGCATTTTCTCCACCCTGCCCTGCTTCCTATCTATTGTATTGTGGGTTGTGTCCACACCCCCCTCTTTGACTCGTTCCAGGTTCCGCCTTGCATCCCAACTTACAATATACGGTCTCCTAGGGAGGACACTGTACGGTTGGTCTTACTGCTCAGGGAAAACACGAGCTACTAGTGTCTGCCGGGTTTCTCCTGGTTGGGGTTCGCTTTGGGTTACTCGCTTTTTAGCCAACCC
Source organism: Mycena olivaceomarginata (assembly GCA_029378375.1). NCBI lineage: Eukaryota > Fungi > Basidiomycota > Agaricomycetes > Agaricales > Mycenaceae > Mycena > Mycena olivaceomarginata. The sequence continues at coordinate 31,004 of JARKIC010001278.1, forward strand.
AGAGGCCATTGCTGACAATATACAGGATGATTCCGAATATTGACACACCGCAACCACAGACGAACCGTCCCCCTGGATCCCCACCCCAGCGCCCCAGGCTCCACGTGTGGTCCCAATGACACCCTGCATGTGCAAGATCATACATTTCAGTGTAGGTGCCCCATTACATTCCATTTGCCCAAATCAACCTCTTAAACAGCTCTGCCGCAATCCTGTGCATGCAGCACCTTTGTCCATCTACCTCTGCTTCCATACCATGCTCAATGACTGCCTTGTCTGTGACATCCATGAATATTATTTGTGATATTTTAGGTCATTGTACTACCCATTCGCGTCTCTGTATTCCACTCAGATGTGGTGACAATACAAAAATCTCTTCAATTACATGCTATTCCAACTGAAGGTTTGAGCTTGACACAGTGTCAACGTGTTCTACTGCACCACATTGTGACTGGTGCATGTGTTGATTATGTAGTGGTGAAGAGCGTAGGGAATTTTGCGCATGCAAATCCCCGGATTAGCAGTAACAAAGGGAGGAAAGAGCCAGAGAATAATGAAGGACTTACAGGTCTCAGGAAGGGCGGCTGTTTCAAGTGGAGAGGTTCTGACACTTGAGAGTAAAAAGCTGAAAGGCGGGACAATGAGCGGAGCTGCGAACTAAGATCACGTCCGTGGGGATCAAGGGAATGTGGCACTGCGGTCATGTGGTGACGTAAGCAGGATGTGTTGCGCGCGCAAAACGCGTCTTTCGACGTGTTCCGGTGCATGGTTGTCTTGCCACAGCCCCGGGCTGTGTTCAGTTGTCATAGTAGTGCACTGGATTGGGGAATTCAGGCAGCAACTGACCAAGACAGCAGGTCTATAGCAAAGGAAAGGGGAACAGAGGTTTTGGATTGGTTCGTCCATGGATACCAGAAAGAAAAGGCAGTGCGGTTTGGTCTCATTTAGGACTATTTAGAGTGTACAAACAACTGTAGTATAAAAGGGACACCAGATTGTAGTAGAAAATAATAATACTCGCCCAGGCTCACCCCTGTGTTCTGTGGAATTCATTTGATTGGTTGCTGTAACTTGGAACGGATTGGAACATATTGGAACTGGTTGGGAACGGAAACGGGACGCTTAGTTGGAACTTAACGGAACAGAACGGAACAGAACGGAACAGAACGGAACTCACGGAGGATTGTGAAACGGAACGGAAACTTGTTAAGGAAGAAAGAATTCACGTGATCATACACACCTACGTCTCGACACAAATTCGCATTCGTCGTACATTTCGGCGCGAACCCCCGAACACAAGAAGGATTCTAGGAGGTTGTTTTGTGGGTTGTGGAGAATTCCTGAGAAGGAATTCACATACCGGCACCAAACTCTAGCCTTTCAGTGGATGCTTCAGCCCCTCCGTGGCCAAATCACTTGGCTTATTGAGCTCTGTGTTGTGATTTTGACTGTGCTACAGAGACGTGATTGTTATAGAAGGGTCGGCAATAAGGGGGTCGGCAATGGCGGCTGAGATGAATCATCCGGGAATCTGATTATAATTAACACTGTATTGTTGAGGACATGAACTTCATAACGAACCATTGCTGGAGGTCTGACTCGTCAAGAAGTTTAACCAGGAAGCTCCTTATTGCCACCATCGATTGGGTGGGAAGTACAGCGCGCCCATAGCTTGAAGCAAGAACGGAAGTAGTAACTTGTCAGTGTGATCAATACAAGATCAATAACATCGCCAGCATACGCGACCCAAGATAGCTGGAGATCCTACGCCCTTTCATTTTTCTCCACTGGCATAATGTTGTTCTGCGGTCGTTTGCCACCGCAAGTCTTTGGCAAGGCTTCATAAGTTCGGCGAAAACATCGAGATGACCAACGAGCTTACAGTTTATGCTGCAGTGGGTTCATCCTCCGCACAAACCGTCACTGGCACATTATTCGGCGTGGTATACCCGAGTGTCATTGTAAATACCACCAACCAGGGCATGTATGTGACCCCAGGGACGGCCGTGCCTTGGGTCGTGAACCAACCACAAGTCAGTATCGTTGGGATCGACACCGGCCTGCAACAGACCTCTTTTGCATACAACGACATCTACACGAGGCTGATACCGGAAGGCTCATCTGAGGTCATCACGCAATTCACGGAGAGTGGTGCGCTTACTTTGTTGCCTATGCATTATTGCCGTTTGAATCGAGCTGCGACTTATCCTGGCATCCTGTCGGCATGTTGGTGCAAAATACCGCCGGAATGTACTTCAGCGAGCCGGCGGCGGTTGGGCCGTTCCCCGTCGTTCAGTCATGCGAGTTTCGACGAGGCGAACGGCGCTGCGTGTCTGGTTATGAACACCGCTCCCGGCGGAGCAGCTACCAGTGTCGTGATGGGAGGGCTAAGGGCACCGTTATTCACGTTCACCGCCACGTTGCCGACGAGGTCCACGTCCACGGCTGGGTCCGCATCTCAGACACAGACACAGCAGCCGCCTCAGACGTCGCCGCCGACATCGCACAAAGCCACAGTGCCCGTCGGCGCGATTGTTGGCGCTGTGATTGGCGGCGTCGTCCTCGTGGGTGGTGCCCTCGGTACTCTCCTCTTCTGTCGGCGGCGGCGACACAACAGCTACCAGGGCGAAAAAATCGAGCTTGACCCCGAGCTGGCGCGCGTACGGGACTTTCATCATCACCCAAAGGGACAGCGCACCTTCCTCCTCGCACTCGGGGCCGAAACCCCTCCTGTCGTCCTCCGGGCCCTCATCCGCAGATGCTAGCACAGACAACGTGACGAATACGAACACGCCTTCATCCGAGACGCCGCGGCAGCGGCTGAAGCAGATGCAATTGACCTTGCAGCAGCTGCAGCGGAAACTGAGCATCATGTCACGGAGGGACCAGTCGGACGGCGCCGACTCGCAGATAGCGGCCCAGCAGCGGCAGATAGACATGTTGGTCGAGGAGGTTGGGCGGCTGCGTGCGATGGTCGCGCGGAACGAAGGGCTGCCGACGTATGAGAGGTAGGACTCAAGTCAAGGCAATTGCATTATATTTTGTATTCTCCCTGTGTGAAGCGCCAGAGTACGTGCTGCTCGGTCGAGTCTCCCTTTGCGAGAAGTGGTACAGTTGCTCAAGGCCAAGTAAGACCCCAGCGAGCAAAGATCTAGTTTATCCAACTTGAATTCGAGGCAGACTAAGTCCCTAGAAGTTGCCCCCGGTATCGTCCTCCTCCGAGAAGTCGCCTTAAAAGCTTGAGGTTCAGCGGAACCCGATTACAAAGCTCATTACCGTCTTCAAGCCAAGCCCCAAGCTCTACCACAATATTAAAGCGATATTCAAGCCTGCCAGATTCTAAGTCCAGAGATGTTGGTGAATCCTTGGTGAATCACAAACTATCTTTGTACGCGTAGCGGGAAGTTTTCATTGTTCGAGAGAGTAATCGGTAGGAAAGCATCGAGGCTTTTGGTGAACACTGAGCGCGGAATCAGCTAGATAGAAGACCAACTCAGCAAGGGAGCAAAGGTCAAGAGCGGGAGCGGGAGCGAGGGTCTGATCATCTTTGGTCACGGTCATCACCACGGCGATCGACTTCTTGTTTTTCCCCCAAATTCATTCGAAATGGCTGCTCACCTCTGCTACCTGGCACCTGCAATGTGCTCCCTTATCCTACGCAAATATGCGGATCCTAATAACTGGCGGCCCGAATTTTGCTTCTGAGAGCAGTTGAGCGACTTTGATCCAGTTCCTGCACCGACTTCAGCAACCTCGTTCTGAAGTTCTTGTGAAGTTCATCTCGGAGAGCGAGATCATTTCAGATTTCAGCTACCTTGTCCTGGGCGCGCATGGGGATGAGGAGACCCATCGCTTATTACCAGATCACCTTCGCGCCCTTGATAAGCGCCCAGCGCCTCATAGAACTGTACAGCCTCGAGTTCTGCAGCCTCCTCGCCTCCAATGACCAACGCCGACCTACCTGCTTTTGAGCCCACTAGCATCGAACTGCAGTCTGTTGCGGACAGCAAGATCACCTCAGTCAGCGTGTACCCGACGCGCGCGGAGGTCACAAGAGTCTACAAGTTCGCTGTCCACACTGGTCAAAACCAAGTCTACATCTCGGGGCTGCCGAATGTTCTCGAGCCGGAATCTCTGCGGTGCGTTGTGGCTTTCGTTTGCTTGAGGCAGGAGCCGCAACGCTCAAGATCTTTCCGCCGGATATCTTGAGACGCTGCGACTCTGCCTCGAGGAGACTAATCGGACCGCATGATACTGATACGATGACTAGGGTCGAGGGCCGTGGTGCGGCGACAATTCACGATGTGACGTTGTCCATGGAGGACGAACGCGTCCCCAAGTCTTCGGCCAAGCTCGAAGAGCTCCTGACCACACGCGAGGACAGGGGAGACGCGCTGGCACGCTGCGAGCAGGCCTTATCATCGCTCCGGCAGTACCTGGGCTCGCTCACCGTGCAAAATCTCCCCGTGACACAGCTCGAGTCGGTGCTCCACCAATATGAAACGACCGGCGCGCGACTGGACACCAGGAAGAAGGAACTGACGCGCGAACTGCAGCGCATTGACGCCGAGATCGCGGCTGAGCGCACGCAGATTGCGATCCCGCCCGAGCACAACAGGCTGCGCAACAAGGCCGCTATCGGTGTCTTCGCGCAAACGCCAGGGAACGTCGAGATCGCGCTCATTTACGGTCCGTGTGCACGGCTCAAACCCAGAACTGTTGCTAATATCCCTTCAGGCCGTGCCCCACGCGAGCTGGACGGCGTTCTATGATATTCGTGTCGACATGGATACGAAGGAGTCGCCCGTTGAGCTTATCTACAAGGGCCGCTATCAAACAGAATACGGGAGAGGTAAGCCTGCCGAGGAGTGCGCTTATTCCATTGGCTAACTTGTTCACAAGTCCTGGGACAATGTCCCTTTGCAGCTCGAGACCTCTACCCCGACGTTCGGACTCGGCGTCCCTAAGCTGTCCCCTTGGAATCTCGATATCTACCGACCTTTTCCGTTTGCTCCTACGGCGCCGGCGGCGCAGGTAGCTCCAACCCGTCGTTCATGGTACAATCCCGGACGCAGGTCGAGATCCAGCTCCAGCTCCAGGTCCCGCCGCTCCAGGTCCCCCCGACGGAGATCGAGAAGCCCGAGCCCCGACGCGGTGGAGATAAAACACGAAGAGACGACCGTAACGTCGACCGGAAGCGTGAACGCGACGTTCCGTGTGCCCGGCCTGGTGACGATTCCCTGCGACGGCGCCGCGCACAACTTCACCATCGTGGAGCTGCGGCCGCAGGCGGTGATGTCGTGGGTGGCCGTGCCGAAGCGCGAGGCGAAGACGCATTTGACTGTGTGTGGACGCTGTCTTTATCCGTCTTTTGTACTTGAAGGCTGACTTATCGCAGGCGCACATCACGAACGCGTCCGAGTACACGCTACTGAGCGGCACGGCGAACGTGTACGTCGACGGGAGCTTCATCGCGCGCCTCCACCGTCCCCTCGGTCAGCCCGCAGGAAAGCTTCGACTGCCCGCTCGGGTGCGCTTCCTCTTCCTCTCCCGAATGCTTGCAGTCCGCTTACTTGCTCACCGCAGTCTGGACCCTCCATCCGCATCACCTACCCGCCCATCAGCAAGCAGCTCTCGCAGTCCGGCTTCTACAAGAAGAGCGCGACACACGGCTTCACGCAGCGCATCATGGTGCACAACACCAAGAGCGTGCCCGTCGACGGGCTGCGCATCGTCGACCAGATTCCCGCGTCGCGCAACGCGCAGGTCAAGGTCAAGCTCGTACAGCCGGCGCTCCCGCTCGGCGAGGGCGACGCTGCTGGGAAGGGAGCAGCAGGGGCAGAGTCGAATGCGGGGGCGGAGACGAAGGGCAAAAAGAGCGCGAGTGTGAGTGTGAGCAAGGGCGTTGTGGCGCAGTGGGACGGCGGAGACGACACGGAGCGGCGGGTAGGCTGGGTGTGCGCCGTGCCTGCCCAGGGGAAGATTAATCTTACGCTGGAGTGGACTGTCACTGTCTCGCCCGCTGATGCGCATGTTGTGGGGCTGTAGCGAGTGCGGTTTTTTCTTTCTCTCCCAATCCTTTCCTTGAACTCATATTGATAGATGTATATACCATTCAGAACATGGTCTGCTAGTTTTTTCAAGCTTTTTTTTCTCTCTTTCTGCCCCTATCCTGTGTGGCCGTGCTGATGTGGCGGTTTCGAAACATCCGCAAAGTCAACTGTCTTTTGATCCACTCAGTCCTACTCCCAAATGTCGACTTGGCGCAGATTCTCGTGGTTCAATAACGAGCTGAAGAACTGGAATGAACCCCCCGAAAGAACCCGTCTCTGCGCACGCCATGATGCCGCCAAGGCGAGCAATCTACCAGCAATTCCATTGACATCAAGCTTCAAGTCCGTATTTTCTCATCGAGTCGCTTTCTTTCTAGGTAGCATGTTCCTTCCCATGCATTTTCTTTCAATTCGGCAGCTAATGCCTTTCACGCCATCACACATGCATCACAGCCGCGGCGGATCACAACTCAGAAGGGTTTCAGCCATAGTCGTGGTTCCGCCGTTAGAATGGCTGAAGAGGTGTGTCCGGCTTCCCCTAGTGTGGTTCTTGTCACTTTGGTACTGACGTACATCGGCAGCGCTTACCATCGCCCGCTCCAGCCTGATTCTTGCTAATGCGACCAAAATCGGGGCGGACGCCAAACGTCAACGCGGCGGGTCAGAAGTACGTTGCACGAAAATTCATTCTCTACCTTCTGCAAGTGAGCTCCAAATTCAATACTCTCAGTTGACGGAACCATCCATTTGAAATGAACGATCTCCTGCCGCGAGTTGTTCTGCATAGGTTAAGCTAATGACAAGCCAATTTTCTCAGAGAAAAATCGGAGCCACACTACGTCTTGAGGAGCAGGTCGCTGGTATTTCGAATTTTCCATCGCGGCGTCACGCACAAATGCGACTTTCGGGTCTCTATCTCGGCAGTACGGCCCTGATGCCGTGGATGGGTTCGTGATAGTAAAAGCAATACGGGCGACCATCGGAGGTTATTTCAAGACCCAACAACGAAAGGGGAGTTAAACACTGAACGCTGTACTGAACCGTGGCGCATCATCAACTCTTGTGAGTCAAGAGATTGAGTTACATATTAGGCTCATCGGATTGTGCCGGAATGGACTAGGCATGCACGTTGTAGAGGAACGGAAGACTGGGACTTCTATTTGGGGTGCGGAATACTGCATGGCTATTTATATATATCGGGTCACGTACCCGTCCACCAAAAAACAGCTGGAAAACAAAGGCGAGACGTTTGAGCTCTGTTCTAGACATCGGCCCCCAGTGCTGAAAGAAAGCTCACTTGGTAAGCGACAGGAGTCCAACTTATGGACGATCAAGAAAGCCGCCCAGAAGACCGAGACCTCGTTCGTGGTCATCGATCCGCTCCACTGGTTTCTCCAGTCCGCTGGGTGCCGCCCTCTTTTAAATGCCGTTGTCTGCGGCTCCCGTTTTCCTTCCGCCCCCCATGTCTTCCGATTCTCAGCCCGGCGGCTCCAGACGGACACTGCCCGCCCGCCTCAGGTCCATCGGTTCGATCGTGGGCCTCCATGTAAAGAAGCATGCTGGGGTTCGGATCCATTCCTCACAGTGATCGTAGGAGCTCATTCTCGTCGTAGGTCGGAATGGTCTGCGCTGTCGCCTACTTTGACCCGGGAAACTGGTGAGCAAATCTCAATCTCCAGCCAGAGAGAACGAATAACAACCTGGCGCAAGGGGTGTCGACCTACAAGCAGGATCACAATTCGGATTTCGCCTTTTGTTTGTTGTTTTGCTTGCCGGGCTTTTCGCGGCTTTCTTGCAGGCGAGTCATTGTTGCTTCAGATCAGCAAGACATGCTAAACTTTTGGGAAATAGGTACTAGCAACCAGATTGGGGTGCGTTACGGGTCTTGGTGAGCGTCAATGGTCATTTGTCCCGGGCTTCATCGATTTGCCTGATTTTCTTCAGGACTTGCCTCGCATTGTCGTGTACTCTTATACGATCGACCCAAAACACCCATTGCTCTACCGATGGCTTGGGTTATACCCGCTCTATATACTATCAGAGATTGCCATTATCTCAACCGATTTGGCCGAACTCCTTGGGTAAGCCCTGCTCTGCGTTGAACTGCTCCATCCTTGACTTTCAGTAGTTCCGCAATAGCACTGTGTCTTCTCTTTCCAAGACTAGAAATATGGCAAGGTGTTTTGATCACTGCGTTCGACGTGATCGTTCTTTTGGCGCTACGTGATCCTCTGCGGTCGACACCAGTCAAGATGTTCGAAATTCTCGTCGGGGTCTTGGTAACTTCATCTCACCGCCGTCTCTCCTATTTATCGCTGAATGAAATGCACAGGTACTGGCCGTTTTTAACGTGTATGGTGATGGTTATAGCCAAAGTGAATGTCGATTGGCCCCGAGCTTTCGAAGGCTTTCTTCCTTCGAAATATATTTTCAATGGTGATGGCCTTTATACTTGTCGGTATTCGTTCCTTCCCAGCCTTTTCTTCTTCTTCTACGTCTCACTGTTCTTGAAAGCTGTAGGAATTTTGGGCGCTACTGTAATGCCCCACAGCCTATTTTTGGGCTCCGCCCTCGCCACACAAGACAGGTTGGCGATAGAAGTCCCTCCAATGGTCGTAAAGCTGGAGCCACCGAGTGATGCTTTTGATAAAGAGATAACGTCCAAGACTCTCACAAGACTTAACCGACTCATCGAGTTCTTCGTGTCACTCTTTCGTACTCCGCCGCCCAGCCAAAACTCTACCCAAGTGAAAAGACACTCAGATCGAGAAAACAATTCTTTGGCCTTTATTCAAGCGCATCTGAACCACGGAATCGTCGATATTGTTGGGAGTCTGCTTGGGTTCGCAGTCCTAATTAATTCCTTGTGCGTCTCTTCTTGGTTCAGTTGATTTATTTCCTCACCTTCCGTTCAGGATCCTTATGCTTGCCGGCGTTGTGTTCTTTTACAACAATGATGGCCCGAAAATCGACTCGGCCAGTCTTTTCGACGCGTACGATCTCATTCATGATCGTGTGGGTGCATGTAAGTAGGCGCTGTTTTATCTGGTGCACTCTGCTAATGCGGACACTGCTGGTATTAGCTGCAGCCACTCTTTTTGCGCTTGCTCTGCTAGCCTCTGGCCAAGTGCGTTTGTGTCATTTATCTTGAACTTTCTCGCTGATATGAATATATGAAGAGCTCATCGATAATTGCAACAGTGGCGGGCCAAGCCGTTTCAGAAGGATTCCTCAATTGGCGTGTTTCGGTAAGTCAAGAATACTGACCACCAATTAAGAGAGAGCTGACTTCCCTAGCCTGTTGTCCGTCGACTCTTGACACGGCTCATTGCAGTTGTCCCATCCTTGGCCGTTGCAGTCGCAGTCGGCCGTCCTGGCATCGATGCCCTCCTCATTGCTTCGCAAGTCATTTTGGCCATCGTTCTCCCCGTTCATTACACTCCCCTTGATTTACCTGACCTCCTCAAAAACCTACATGCGGGTACGGAGACCACAAGCAGCAGTCTCGGCGGCTGTTGAAGAAGATTCATCCGACAACATGGTCGATTACAGCAGCGGAATGGCTGCCACAATTTTGGGGTGTGCAATTTGGTTGATAATGTTGACGGCCAATGCCTATGTCATCGTAACTATGATCATAGAAGTACGGCGCTGAGGTTTATAACGTCTATGGAACGAGAACCGGAACACGAATTTAACAAAGCCTCATTTTTTGTAGACCTTCAAGAGTCAGGGATTAAGTTCAATGTTCAGGTTTGATTGCGGCAGAGAATGTATGAAAATAAGTTGAATCTACGCTAGAAGTACAAGGCACATTGAATGTGTGGAGAATAAATAGAAATAACAATTTACAAGTGCGCAGACTGGAGTCAATAAAGAGTACCGTTCCACTCGCCTACGAACGCGTTGGGGGACACGACATCCTTGAAGCCACATGACGAGAAGGTTTCTAGTTCATACGACGCCGCTGGAGGAGGCTGGAAGAACAACAGCGAGTCGCCGAACAGAGGTTCCTGCTGTTGCTCGATGTCGAAGCACGTCGGAAGGAAAGTAGCCCGCATCGTATCCGGCCGCGAGGAAATCGATTCCCTGCGCGGGGTACTGAAGCGCAGGTTCAGGGCTCGGTGTGAATTCGACGACAGAGCTCTTTTTCGCAGGTAGGGAAGAAAGCCTCTTCGAAATGGGCGTCCCAGATCCAGCCATTGGGGCCCGTGGGCGATGTGGGGAGCGAGGGAGGAGAAGAGATGAATGCGAAGAGTTCCTCGTCAGAAGAGCTCGACGAGGGAGGCGAAGGGGAGAAATGGGAATATGCGGACGAGGACGGGGAGGGCGAGGCTCCAGCACTCCACGCGTCGCTCGTGTAGTCGGAATAATCCGAACTGGGGGAGACCGGGAGAATGGGCTCGCCGAAAGCGGGGATCGAAGAGGAAGGCGCGATAGATCTCCGCTTGCGCGGCGTGGTTCCAGAAACATATTTATGAATAGCCACCATGTGTCTGTGGAGGGACGACGGATCTGACGCGCAGTATGTGCACTTCTTACAGACGTGAGGCTTCAACCAGAGCTAAAAGAATGTTGAATGTCTGTTGTAGGCCCCAATGAGCTGAAGGAACGCACTGTTTCGAATTGAAATGTGTTTGGAGATTGGACTTCTGCAGAGACTGGTGAGTGCAGCCGGGGTGGGGGCACTTGTACATTCTGCGAAACTTCGTTATTGGCAAAGAGACAGCGCGAAGGAAAGTGACTGACTGTTTCTCGCGTTCTTCGGCAGACATATGGCGGGGCATATGCCGCCTGAGATCGGTCTGAGTCCTAAAACTCCATGGACAGGAGGATTCAGGGCACCGGACGCGCAGCGGGGGGCTGGGAGGTACTTTGCCCTGAATATAATGGCTTAGTATATGCAGGAAGGACGGACTTCAGCAACTTACATCAGCGAGTTTCTGGGAGCGGGAGGTGGAGGTGGTAGCCACACGAGGCATTGTGTTTTATCAGTCGGGGAGGGGGGGAAGTTGTTCGAGTGTGGGAGACGGGGCGCTTTGGATGCGTGGGGATCCCAGGCCAGACGGCCTCGCTTTATAGGATTGCATCGACCGTCCAATCGAGCCAAGTTTTAGCGGATTGGTAGAGGAAAAACTACCATACAAGTCCAATGTTTTGCGGTGGTTTGGAAAGCGCCGGTCCATGCGTCTCTGAGCCACTCGAGAGGATTGGTTGGGCTGAAAAATGCCGTTCTAGGAAGGTGTTGGCCCGTCACCGCGCGCTCGAGTGGCAACGGGAGACAAAGGCCTTGTCCGAAAATGGAGATGCTCGCTTGGACCGTTATTGTTTTGATGGCTGTGCAGGCGATTAACGACAAGAAGCAGCGGAGAGGGGGGCGGGGGGAAGGTTTTCAATGTTCTAAATTATGGAATGACTGGAGCTGAAAGAGCCAAGAGCGAATAAATCAAGGCGCAAAGCGTAAGACCACCGCAGAGAAAATTCGATCCATGAGAAATCAGGACGAACTGGCCGTGCAAATTTTCAGCCGGAGAGCTTGACGCATGATATAGGTGAGGGGCGAGCACGGTTCCCAGAGACCAAGGCTTGGTCAAGACTCAAGACTCCGCTATATAGCGGATTCATCCGGTGAGCTGCAGCTTGCAAGACGTTGAGACCAGTGACGTCCCGCCATAAGCAAAGATTTTCCAAGGGCAGGTAGCTGAGTACAGAAGAACCCGTCACATAATACGAATTTCGCAGGGAGGTCTGGGTTGACTTTGATGAAGCAGCGCTTCCATCATTGAATTCGCAAGCACCGGGCCGGGCCCTGGGCCCAACCTTGGCCCAGAAGGTCGAATCCGCTCGGACCGGCCGGTCTCCAGAGTACTTAGATAGGCTGAAACGAGCAGGATATATAGCGCTCACGGAGCGCCCCGTTTGATAACGTCATCGCGTCGATCATCCGTTTTCTCAACGGGTCGTGGTTCTCCATAGCCTCTTGCGTCGGACTACGGGAACAGTGGAGCTCCAGAACGCGGGATTCCGTAAAGCTTGTATAAATATTCGCGTAGTTCAGTGGTGCGACCCCCCATTCAAATTTGAACCCATGCTCCCATTCCTCACTCAAACCAAAATCTACGCACTTGCGCTGCTCATCCATCTTTCGAGCAGCCCTGTCGCGTCTGGTCAAGCCTGTGGCTGCTCATCCACTATTCTCCCTGTTCACGTCGACGTGCTCCTTCCAAAGGACCCTACCGATCCATTTGGTGGACTCAAAAGCAACGCCAGCAGTCTGCGTCGTCTAAACGAAACTTACGACGTCTTTGGCGTCTTCTGTCAGCCAAAGACCGCTCAGAGTACAGGCCAGTTGAAAATTTGTTCTGGCGGGGTAGTGCTTAACTTCTTTGTAGATGTCGTACAGCTTCTGGTCCCACGGATTCACGTATACCTACCAGTATTAGGGCTGTTCGCCGTCACCGTATATACGGCCGTACAGACAGCCGTATATACGGCACCCGTCACCGTACCGTACAGGAGGTTTCAGCAACAGCTGACGGTACGGCAAGTGCCCGGCCGGCATACCGTACAGACCCGTACCGTCAGAGCCGTATACGGCCGTATACGGCCGTATCTTCACCGGCAATCACTCTTATCATTCCGCTGGCGACGTCTTGCAGCATTGCTTACTCGTGCCTCTCGTTCTGTTCATCTCCGTGCCCAAACCAACTCAATCACAGAGTTTCTTGGACATTGACTTGGTCTGCCCCCTCTGTGTACAGCTAGAATTTTACTTGGGTCCATTTTATGCGCCACCTACTTCACATTGCCCCTGTGCCGCCTCCTGGTACTCAACTTTTCCTTATATTCAACCTGCCGCACCGACAGGATCACACATTTTATTGGACTTTTTTGCATGTCAATTCTTGGCTTTGATCCACTTCGCAAGGTCCCTCAATTGTCGCTGATAGTATCGTAGCATCTTCCTCGGCCCATATGGCGGATGCCAGACCATTGTCAGCTACAGAACAAGGTATTGTTGCATCCCTTACACCCCAGCAGACTGGGTTGCTCATCTGCGTCTTCAGGTCGACCCCAACGCCACAAAAACCCACTGATGGCAGAATACCTTGAAGCCGTAAGATTCGACGGCCGTACAGCCGTAATACGGCCGTAATACGGGTACCGTACCGTACCGTACGACCCTCTGTACCTCTCCAATACGGTACGGGTTACGGCCGGGAATGCAGCCGTATAGTAGCCGTCAGCATACGGCCGTATACCGTATACGGTACGGCGAACAGCCCTAACCAGTATTGGTCGCCTGCGACGGAGGAATTCCGAAACCAGTCATACACCGACTTTGCCTGCGACCGCGGTTTGTCGTCCTTCGCGATCGACTTGGTGGGCGTCGGGTTGAGTTCGCGACCCGTCAATGCGTCTGACGTCCAGTACGCCACCCATTCGACCGTCGTTTCGCAATTGGCCCGCCACCTCAAGACCACGTCCATTCTTCCCGGAGTTCAGCCTTTCAAAAAGGTTATCGGTATCGGGCACAGTGCAGGGTCCGCGACATTGATTTTCGGCGCCATCACCGAAGCGGATCAATCGCCTTTCGACGGTCTCATCCTTACCGGAAACCTCATCATTGAGCCCGGCACGCTGCTTACAATTCCTGGGGTTACAAGCGCGCGGGATGATACCCCCACTCCGATGGGGTGCCCTCGACCCGGATTACACCACAACAAACAATCACAGCATCTTCTACCCCCACCGATCCGACCTCCTTTTCACCTCGCATGCCTATATTCGACGCCTTCACGAAGGACGTGGGCACTGTGGCCACGTTCCCGCAGTTGAGTGTATCGTCGTTGACCGCGAACTACACCGGGCCCGTCGCGAAAGTCGTTGGCTCGGAGGACCAGGGATTTTGCACCGGAACGGACCGGTGCGACGATTGTTGCGGCGTTGACTGCAACAGAGCGCGTCTTGTGGCCAGAGGCAAAGAGCTTTCAGGTTATTGTGGCCCCAGGGAGTGGACATTGTATGAATCTCGACTTTTTGGCGAACGGACCGTTCAGTACTTTTGTTGACCTCGTGAACCAGTTTGTAGCGCTTTGAATCATTGTTTCTTGTGGTGCAATAATGTCTTGTAATTCTATATCAATCGTTTGTTCTCGTTACAAAGCAACCTTTATTGAATTGCGTATCGCCAAAGATTTTTGTTATATCGAGCGAGCAGCTACTCGAATCGACTCAAGCGTACAGGCGAACATATCGAGTCGTACTCTGGGCGTGGATAGGTGCCCGGTGCCTCTGCACGCCCGGCGAGCACCGCTAGGTGGCGGGGTGATATATCACTGGCTCTCCGGGTAGATTGGTGCTGATATATCTATTGCTCAGGTTGGTAGATCGGTCTGATCTATCATTCGAGAGATCATCACCTTTGGGCTACTTGCCATCAGCGTTCCAGCGAGCGCTTCCCTCGCCGTCGTCGACGGTTGTCCAGAGTGTAGCCTCTTGTTTGCCAAAAACCTGAGCGGCGGGCTTACCAATACATCCTAATCCGGCAATTCAGCCACTCGTAACATCCCCAGCGACGCTTGCAACACTGGCCCATTTCCATCTCAATCTCTCTACAATTTCGGCCAGTATATGCGAGTACCTACTGCTGTGACATAGATACATTCCCATCGTAATTCATACGTCTACTGTGCAGTCCAGGATAAGAGTCACTCGTGCACCAATTCCTGCTCCAATTCTGTCTGGGGAGGTGTCGCGGCTTCCGCTGCCCCCGGCGTCGAAGAATCCGGCCGCGGTTCCTGCACCCCGTCCGAGCCATCGTTGTCGTCCGGCGTCATCGTCGCGTAGTCCTCGCGCGCCATGCTCAGCTCCTGCGGGACGTGTCTCCACACCTTCTTGAAGCGTTCCCGTAGGCCGTGCATGTATCCGGCCTGCTTCCTCGCGTAGGCAGCCTGCCCCTCGTGAAGATCCACATCCACCTGCACCCTAAGCTCCGCCCGTGCATGCCACCAATCCCTCCGCCATCTCAGAAAGTGCAGCACGCGCCGCATCTCCTCTTCGACGAGGTCAATCTCCTCCGCGTACCGAGTGGCCTTCGCCCGCGTCCTAGCCCACTCAATGCGCAGTGCTAGAACAGGGTCAGTACGGAATGCTTAACGGTGAGCGCGCGACGACCTACGCTCGCTCTTCGCCACTTCCTCAGGCTTCCCCGTCTTTCCCTCCGAGTACCAAATCCACGACATCGCCTTCTTCGCATCCGCCTGCATCTGAGCAGCTTGGGCGTCCTCCGGCCCCATGGTGGGCAGCTGAGCCGTCTTTCTCTTCTTCCCTCCTCCTCTCTGCCGCTCCGGGTCCCCGAACGTCGTGCGTGGACGGCCTCGCACGTCTTCCGCCAGCAGCGGCCGCAGATGTTGCTGCCACTCCGCTCGTCGCAAGATTGCCCCGAGCTTCACCAAGGCGGCACGCGCAGCGCGGTACTCCTCTGCCGCGCAGTCAATGCGCAGCTGAATCGCGTCCGTCCTGGTTCCCGACCGCAGGCTTCGCCTTTGTCCCCTGCACGCCGTCCCGATAGATGTACTCATGTGCACGCAATATGAGGCCGTCACGCATCACCTTCAGCGCCCACACCGCCTGCCCCTGCCGCAGCTGGAACTCGTATTCCTGTAGCCGCACTGGGCACTGGGCGCGGGTTCCGATAGCAGAGGGGAGCCAGAGGCTCATGTCCTGCGCTTTGAGCCCAGGCACCGGCTGCGTCACCTCCACGCGTTTCCGTTCGGCGTCCTCCCGATCCCGCAGAACCGTCACCTCCGGTATGAAGAGCTGCTGGATGGCGATCCACGAATCAATCTTGCGGCGAAGCTTGGTCTCGCGCTCCAAGCGTTTGGTCTCTTGATGGACCGTTTCGTGCGCGCCAATGTGCTTCATGTGAGTTGCCAAGTCACGCCTACGAATAATTCAGTCAGTGGCCGTCCTGAAATTGTTTGTGCGGTGCTCACTGCTGCTGCTCCAACTGCAAGCCCATCGACAGCATCTCCGTTTCATTGCATGTCGCCGCGTACCCCCTCATGCCCTACGTCCGCCGCCGCAATCTCAGCCAGCCTGAGCCGGACCTCCGCAATGCCCTCATGCTGCGCCGTGGACGCGAAGGGGTTGGGATTCTTGCTATCCACCTCCCAAGCTACGGCCATGGCCGTCCAGGTCTCAATCACCGAGGGCTCGAATGACGCCTCCACGTCCACCCAAGCTGCCCGCGTCTCGAGCATCATGGGAACGCACTTCTGGATCTTGTCTAGCAACACGGTACCTATTGTGAGCTAGGTTAGCATCATCTTCTCAAAATGCGAAGCTAGGCGCCTACCGAGCTTGGTAATCTTCTTCCAGTTAGAATACTGGAAATGGGCGTCCAAAGTGTCGCGCCGTGCTCCCGGTCCTGAGATGCTAGTGCTATTCGCCAGACGGTTTGCGTCCGCCCATCCACGCTCGGGTGCCTCGCCGTCGGTCCGACCCACAAATGGAGTCAAATTAAACGAAAAGTTGACGTTACACTCTTCAATGTGCGCTGGGAGGTGAAATTTAGGTACCAGAAACACAAACTTCTTCTCCCCGCTCAGCTGGGCTTCCGCGGGGAAGATCGCCATGCGCCCCCATAGGTTTTTATACCACTGGCAGGCTATGTCGTACGACACGAAGAAGCTCAGGAGCAGCGTGCCCAGCAAGCTCATGAAGTACAGGTAGTCCATGTTAAGATACCTGTGCACAGACGTTTGTGAGTCCCTCGCTCAGATAAGGTTCGCCAGACCACCACGTACTTTTCTCCCAGCTGCAAGTCACCCACGCCGTTTGGACGCTTCATATTGTGGCGGGCGCAATCCACCGTCCCGATTCCCGACGAAGCCGTCCCGCGCGATTCACGGTCTGGCTTATCCACCGCATCATGCGCCACGCATGTGCTTCGCTGTGGTTCCTGGTCAGCTGGATTGGCGTAGAGGGAGACCGGACGACATACGGGCTGAGGGTTGCTGCCAATTGGCCCTCAGGTGCTTCATATACGCGCCCACCTCTCCAAAGAATGCCCAACCTTTGCTCAGGCCGGGATCCTCCTCCTCGCTCGAAACGTCCTTTCGTTTGAGACGAAAATTGGCGTCGATGGCTAGAAACAACGCGTAGAGGAAGCTGCCGAGCTCTGGTCAGAAACATGCGCGGTATCTTTGACGTTTGCTCACGCTTTCTCGACTGGAACCTTATCCCAATCTACGGGTAGATTTATTCCAGGGTGGGGACATGCGGGGCACAGAAGAGCCAGTTCACCGGCTTTCGTGGCGCCGATGCGATCATCACACGGGTCGTGGGCGCGTCCCGCGCGCTTCAGCAACATGAGGTGCTGCCACTGTCGCGTCATCCTCAAGAATTCCTCGTAACGGTCCTGTACGCAGTTCAGTATTCGCATCTGGTTTACAATTAAGAGAGACTGGAACGTACGCGGGACGGGTCCAAACCGGTATTGTTGGTCTCATGCGCGAGACTGTTGTAAAATTCGTACGCAGAGCATTTTGATTCCAGCGTCATGTGTGCAAACCGGCGCAAGGCTCGGAAAGTCGCAGCGGACCGAGGATTGGTACCTGTGGCCGGATAGAGGCGCATACGCAGCAGCTGGATGGGCTTGGGCCTAGCGCTACCGCAACCCGCAGAAGTCCAAGGCCACCTCATGGATCGTGTGGCTGTCAACGATGACGAAAGCGTCCCCCCAGGCGTTTCAGGATTGGTGCATCGTACCCCCGGAGGGTGTCCTAGTTGTAGACGTACGTGGAGGGATTTAAGGATACGCCTCTCAAATGATCCCCCGTCCATTCCTGTGGCGCCCGTGAGTTACCGTGCAAGACGAGCCCGAATGAGTTACGCACCTCAATGTGATGCAAGGGGGTCTGCTGGTGGATGTCCTGGACGCAGGTTGTGCAGTACAGACAGCCATGGAGGCAGTCTAAGCATCGGAACCGTGGGTCTGGCCTTCCACACCCAGCGCGGCCGCACAATGTTTGCCCGACATAGTCACTGCGGCCGTCATGCCGCAGCAACTCGTCCAGGAAGCGTGCACGGTCGTCGCGCGCCCACTGGGCATGCGGATTGTCCTGGTATTGGGGCCGTATCAGTTGTGCGGACAACATCAAATGGCCGTTGCGGCCACTCACCGAGTCTCGCTTCGCACGGGGGCCATGATCGATGCCTGGCCCGTACTCGGCATCAAAGTCCGCAAAATCCGCGTCCCAGTCGCGGTATAGATCTTCCCCTCCGTCTGCAGGTGACGCGTCCGATTGGAGAGCTACTTTAGATTTTTTGGCAGGTGAGGCGGGCGCGGGGGATGTTAGACCAGCTTGAGCGTGTCCTGCCATCACTTCTGAAGGTGATGGATTCCGTCAGGACGTCGTGGACCCGCTGAGTTGCAGCCCGAGGCAGATATCCGTCGACTGAGTCGTCGCTGTCGCTGCCATCATTGACGATGACATCTTCTTCAAAGATCTTTGCCTTCCTCTTGGCCATAGGCGTGCATCGGGGGGTAGTATCGGCCTTGGTAGCGTCGGCCTAGAGTCCGTTGGTGCGTTGAATGTTGTTGACGACCAGCATCACGAATGTTTTGGTGTATCATGATGGTGCGATCTCCATCATGATTTTGGGCATATGTTATCTTATCTACTACAATTTAGTTTTCACAATCATGTCGGCCTCGACAATGAGGGGTGGCATTTCGTCGTCGTCCTCGGTTTTGATCTCGACAGTGTCGCTTAGAAGCCCTCAAATCAGCACAAATACTAATCAAAGACGAAGAAATCACCTGTAGATTACTGCATTCTTGGTTTCGGCCTTGCGCACGGGATCGTGATGACGGTGTTTGAGCATGAAGTTGGCATCGACTCTGGGAGCTTGTCAGCCACAAATTAGTTTTGAGCAGATAGCACTATAACCTAAGCCAGAGGGTCGAATCTTCGGCGATACAATCATTTTGTTGGCCGAGACTTATCTCCTTAGTGCAACCAGCAGACGGGATCAAGGCCGCCCAGCACCGTTCGGTGGACTCGCCGTCGGAGTGCCAGTAAGCACCTGTGAGCCAGTGGCAGGTAGGGCTATGAGCGGTGGTGTGCATCGTAGATGATAGCAAGTGAAACATTTCGAGCATCAAATCACACGATATTTTAGCCTAACATTCACGGTACTGCGAAGCCGGTCCGGGGGCCGACGAATCAGTCCAGGAGTTGTCGCACTCGGCGCCTGCAAGGTCAGTGCATGCGCGATCCAGGCGCTCCTGCTCCCGCTCCTGCTCCCGCACCCACTCCCGTCGTTCCCACTCCGGCATGTTCTCCACACACTGCGCCGCGACCCATCCCCATACCCTCTCCCTCTCGACCTCCTGTTTCAGTCTCTCCTTCTCCGCGACGGCGTCAACCTCAACATCCCTGTGACGTGAGGAAAACAAGATTAATTTAGATAGGCTTGGGGCGTGGAAAAAAAAAACGCACTCTGGGATATCCGTTTCCATTTCCTTGACTCGGAGAAAATTTATCCACCCAGGCTTGCCACCTTGCCTCTGAGGCTACCTCCTCCGCAGCGCGCCCCTCGGCGCCTTTCTGTTCACAAACGGGGAGGATGCGGGCTTCCTCCGAGGATGCCTCGCATGAATCTTGCTCGATGGCGGACAGCGATCCCCGGGTGATGCAACCTGCACAAGAAAATCAAGTCAGATGGAGAGGGTGCGGCCGAAACACGTACAAGCCGCTGGATCCCGCCTGGGCTCGATCTCCTCATCTGCGTGAATCATGAGCAAAGGAAGCAAGAGGGATCAGGGACGCTCACAATTAGTTTTCTGCGGCTTGCCTCCCTGCGAGCGTCGCCATTCCGCTCGGGCTGCCAACTGCGTTGGAGTGAGCGAGAACCGGAGCTGACGGCGGCCGCCAGACTTGGTCGGAACCCATTCCAAGTGACTCTGCAAACTCATGAAGGGAAACGAGTATCTCATCTCATTCCAGTGTCTCATAAAACAAATCATATGCTGTGGCCTACCGAAAGCGGCTCCTCAAGCGAATTGCCGCCGAACACATCTTCACGATCTTGCTCTAACTCGTCCGCTTTGGACAGCAACCCCATCGCCCATGTGGCCCGCGCTCCCGGCTCCCCGTCGATCTCTCGCTTCTGCTGAGCCCCGTCGGGCTGGCTCAACAACGACTCTCCGGATTGATACCCGTACGCAGCCCAGCGATAAAGTGCGCCAGCCGCGTACTGGGTCATCGAGTAGCGACTTTCGCCCCGCCGTATTGGCGTATTCCCGTGTCCGCAGGTTCCAGAGAGCAATAAGATGGTCGAACCAGACGGGAATTCGCAGACAATTTTCAGAAGCTCCATGTAAATGTGCCCGCCCTTTGTGGAATCAAAGTTACCGTTCGAAGTGATCGCGCACATGCCAAAGGGGTTGTTGAGCATGTCCACATGCACCGGCGTGACGACGTTGGGACCCAGATTAAGAGTGACCGTTGGGAAAGCCGAGTTATCAAACGGGCGCTCCAACTCGGGCTGACTGCGACAGAGGCCTTTCATGGTGGTGGCCTGGTACCGGTAGAGCTTCGGTAGATAACGAGCAAGCCCGCCTGTTACGGTGCTCAGCTCGCACTCGAGGAGTAGAAATGCATGTGAATGTGAACTCACTAGACTGAAATCCGGCCATCCGCTTGATCGCGCGATTCTTGATGATCAGATCCAGTAGTCGCCGATAGCCTTTGGAATGGGCGAGGTTGCCGGGTTTCTACGCCAATATCGTCAGTAGTGGGACGTTGGCTTGAGCGACCGTTCCCACCTTCTGGCCCGGACCTTTAGTGAAACCTGCTTGTAGAGTGTAAAAATTTCCCCGACGATGTGGTCTATTTTTTGCTACGAAAACACCGCGTTGCTCCCCGCGTGAGCGCACTTGGTCCATCACCCGCCGCGCCTCCTTCATCACATCGTCCCAGTCACTCCCGTCCGGTCGGCCGAGAAGGACCGCGACAATACGACCATCGGCGTCTAAGATCAGCTTGGGGTGTCTGAGCGATCGGTTAGCCAATGAAAGATAAAGAGGGAGAGGATCTCGGCACTGACATGCCGTCCCATCTAATCAGGTCATAATCGTTTTCGAGCAGAGCCCGGAGAGTCCGGATACGAAGTCTCCAGGATCGTTTCTTCTTCGAGGCGCGGGGCCCTGACCAGTTACTGGCAACGGAGCCGAACACGGTAGGATTCGTCGCAGTGTGGTGACGGTCATAGGCTTGTGTGTGGCGCGTCTTTGGTGGTGGACCGAATTCTGCGGTCTTGGCGGCGGCTGCGCGGGGAGCGTTGGCGACGAGCCTTCTTACCAGCGCTTTGGCGTCGTTTGAAACTTGGTGGAGGCGACGAGGATAAACTTGAGAGTGGAGAGAGAGAGCGAAATGAGCCGTCACCAGGGTGCGATGGAGGAGTGGGTGACCGCGAGAGTGGAGTGAGTGGGCTTGGCGAACGCGATGCGGGGGTGGGTGGACGCGACAGGACGCGTCGTTCGTCCTCCCAGGCATCCTCGTCACCTATTGAGGGGTCAAGAGCGTCGGCGCGTAGGTCGGCGAGTGCCAGGGCATGGGCCAAATGTGGCGCCAGAGAGACCTTGCTTTTGAAGAAATCCGGGGTGACAGAGGCGACCCCATTGAGCTCCGAAGCCGACAATTGCGCCCCACTGCGCGTGGTGCACACCATGAAACTGCGGGGAGAGAGCTACTCAGCGGACGCCACTCGAAAAAAAAGGAAGGCGGAGAAAAGGTGGCTGCCACCCAACCGCACCGATGCACCTCCATAGGGCCTGTGGTAAGGCCCAGTGTATCGTGCACCGGTGCGGTTGGGTGGACAACAGAGAAACAAGAGAGAAGAACGAGACGCACCCAGGCCAAAAAACTGAAATGACCGCAAACGGAAGGGAATGCGGTGGCAGTGCAAGCTCAGTGCTCCTGCTTGACTGTGCCGAGAGCCGGCATCCAGTATGAGACCAGTGAAGTTGAGTCCACCGTAGCAATTGTGCGTTCCAATTGCCGTTTTTTCTATCGGCCAATGTTCTTAGATGGTATGACCGCACATAGAGACTGCGGCGGAAGCCGGGGCTTTGAATATGGTATGAGCATTTCGAAAACGGGCTGAAATCTCACAATTGCAGGCATTTCCAGACTTCTAAGCCGCAGGCCACGATAATCAGCAGGCCAAGCCGGTTCATACTGGGAAGCCAGCTCTTGAACACATGATGAGAATTTTGAAAACGAGCTGAAATCTCGGAATTGCAGGCGTCTTAGCCTTCTGAGACGGGGCCAAAAAGATCCAGCAGGTCAAGCCGTTTCATATGGGCCAAAATTTGGGGTAATAGGCCAACCACAGAGGTCAGGGGAAGGAAATGAGCCCTGGGTGTCGTTCTGGGAGTCGCTAACTCGGCATTCCTATATTGGGATCACCAACGTCTACTACCACAACGTCTACTACCATGACTTCGCCTGCATCTCCGTCTTCAAACCTCAACCCTGACTCCGAGGATTCGGAATTGGAACGCCAATGGGACGAATATGAGATCAAGTTGGCTGCGTACAAAAGACATGAAGCAAGACGGTGGGCTTGCCTCAAGCGCAACAAATTTCTGTTAACGACACGCTAACGATTCATATTGCAGAGTCGAGAGACTGGACGCCCGACAGAAGGCGGAAGCTGTCCAGACCAAGAGGGCCCAGTGGAAGGCTGCCTCAGCGCGCTACTACGAAAGACATCCCGAGGTGAAAGAAAAGAAACGAATCAAAGCGGCCGAGCAGCGGTGCGCGGGTGCTGGGCACTCTTAATTGTATCTGATTTCTGACGTCTATGTGTTCACAGTGCAGCGAAAAAACTCGCGCGTCGTCGTTGGGATCCGCCAAGGAGAGCCCCGCCTTCGCATCCCGTGCCACCAGCACAGTTGCCCCCTGCACAGTTGCCCCCAGCGCAGTTGCCCCCAGCGCAGTTGACCCAGACTCTGGCGGGCTACTCAGATGGCCCGCTCCCCGACGTCGCTATCATGTCTCATAGGTACTTGATTTTGCATGACACGGAATCTGTGAACACGCTGACTCTCTGGTGCAGCGGCGACGACGACGAAGACGTTTCACGTTTCCACTGCCCGGAGTCAGACCCCAATGCGGATGCCATGGCGGCCGAATCACTGTTGGATCTACACGCCCGACCAACCGCCCGACCAACAAGCGTCTCGTGCGTACTCTTGGCATGTTGCCGTGTTGCTGATCCATTCGGAAACAGAGGTCAAACTGAAGCGGACACATGGGCGTCAATTGCACCGCAATACGATAGCAGGTACGCTGTCTAGACTCTATCGAATAAGAAAAAACTTAATAACTGACATTCCCAGTGATGAAGAGTGAGTTTTTCCGTAGAGAAGCCCATTGGCTTTGGTTTGGGCACGGGGTTTTTTGTGCTCGTGTGCGGGTACGCGAGGTTTACAGAATCATGGGATGTCATACGATGTACGATGTAGTTTTATGGAGTTATGTATGAGGAGTTATCGACCCGCCGGCCCGAATGTTTGATTAGATCGGGAAACTCAGAAACAATCGCGAGTAATCGGGCCCAAAGAAAAAAAGGGGGAATTCATCGCATTGGGGACAGGCATTCAGGTAGAGACTACGGGGGGCCAAGACAGAGGAGCGCGGTAGAACTACGTCAATGTGAGCTCAACCCACTTCTCCACTTTCTCCTGCTGAAACCACTGAGTGTAGGAGGCCAGGGCCTCAGACTTGCTCCCCTTGCGCCGGTATTCCTGCCCAGGGCAGCCTTTGATCTGGAGATTGGCCTCCTCACTGGGCAAGAAGGGGTCAGGGAGTGAAAGAGAGAGGGTACGAAGAACGGAACGTACACGGTGAAATAGATGCCGGGCTCACGCCCAACGTACACGACCCAGCAGTGGCGGCTGCCGTCTGGAGTGCCAGCGTTGAGGGCGGCGACTTGAGCGGGGGACTTGGCAACAGCGCGGACCCAAGTATCTGATCAGAGATAAGAAGAAAAAAAGGGACGTTGGGCACTGCGCAAGGAACGCTTACTGTCGGCCGCCTCCTCTTCGGCGAGGCGATTCATGATCCGTGGGATTTGAGCTAGAGGAGGAAAAACTTAAGCAAACGGCAGGAGGGCGAGAAGGAGGGCGGGAGTGAACTTACCCTGAAGATCCTGGGCAGTACGCTGGATACGCATGGTGCGAACGACGAGCTCGTCAACAGTCGCCATTACCGCCATGAGCTCGGCATGAGCGCTGAGGGCGGTAGTGGTGGCTGTTGGGGGTTGCATATTGGGGAGGTGGTGGGGAGGTTGTGCGACGAATGCAACGCTCAAGTAACTAGGCTTGTATATAAGAGTGGCGAGAGTGGCGTATTACGCGGCTGCTGGTCTCATGATGATGGGACTGGAGGGATCTATCTCCAGGAAGCGTGCGCTGAATTGGGCTAGTGTCTCAGACCATGTGGCATGGAGATGAGACACGCATGAGATATGCGGAGGATTGATGAGATATGAGAAATATGCGAACACACTGGTGTGCGCGCGTAGCAAGAGGAGCAGAGGACCGGATTGGGCAGATACCAGCGCCAAAATAAAATTGCTAAGGGGAAATTATCTAAACGGTTACGCGGAAATAAGGAATATAACGCCTCACATGATGAAAAGGCCGAGGAGAAAATCTCCCTCTGCGTCAACCGTGTTCGCTAGCTATCTCATGGCGCCCCCCGAATGGACCACCGTTGCCCAAAAGGAATACCTGCAAACACAACTGCCTGCCTTTCTTTCCGCAACCGAAAAAAAGGGCACGTCTCTTGCCCGGTTCTGGGGCACCCTCAGGGAGGGTTGGTTCGAGAGATGGCCCACCGAAACAACACTGGGTGTACCGTTGCCCCCCGCCACGGGCGAGGAGGACATACGCAGTGATTCGCAAATCTTGGCGGTCGGGAAGGCTACCCAAATCACCCAGAAGGTAAGGTGTCTGGTTTTTTGCGCGTAAATAACATGAAACTAACCGTTTTTCTTTCGCAGCGACTCAATACCTGGATGTACAATCGGCGTCGCGCGATACGCGCAGCGGGTTCCAGCCTGGGTCTTGTTGTTAGTACGGGTGGCAAGCGGCGGTCTTTATTCTCGCAGCTGAAGAGGAAGAAATCCACGCGACCCTACCGGAAAATCGAGATATATCAAAGACTTTACGGCGCCAAGCTCAAGGAGGAGGCACACAGACGTGGGTATGGCTCGCTGAACGAGGAGGCAGCGGCCGAGGGCGTTGCGATGGCGGGGGCGAGGGTCATGAGCGAGGCGGAGGCGGTGGCGGCGGAGCTGGCACAGAACGAGGCAACGGAGGCGCGACTGAAGGAGTCTCGGCGTCAGCGGATGAGTCTGCAGCGGACGGTGGCTTTGGAGATGTTCGCAAGTGAGACGCCCGAGGTGCTGGCAGAAGTGGACCAAGAGACTCTGGCGCGCAACGAGGAACGCACCGCCATCGCGTCGGAGGACCTTGATGAGCGTACACCAGAAGACATGCAGCTGTAAGTTGGCCTGCTGTCAGATCTCCCGCCTTTACTAAACTCTGTCTGACTAGTGCGATCGACGAGCTGGGAGAGGTAGTGAAGGTGGTGCTGGAGTCCATGGCTGTCGCAACCGGGTGGCAGTTCATGTTGGTGGGCGGAGGGCCTTCACCCCGCGATGGAGGAAAGATCCAAGCCAAAACGTAAGTGACGGCAGTGCCTTTTTTGGGTTGTGGGCGCCAATGATCATTACCTTGTCCCTGTTTGACAGAATCTGCTTTGGTACTACCACCCACGGCACCGACTTCCGTGGTTCCCACCCCAACTTTGACGAGGCGGTCCTCACACCGTTTATCAAGTACCTGAAGCGTGTTTTCCGTAAGTTTCATCCAGAATTTCATGGCCAAGGTGTGATACTGACGTGTATGTAGCACACGAGATTCGTGACGCTCGCGTGCTCAGCGCTGATAACGACGAGGAGGAGGGTGAGGATGCCCCCCTAGCGGGCTTGCTCACGTTGGATGAGCTGCCTCCCTGCCCCCAAGCCCCCAAGCCCAAGCGAATGCGGCGCACAAAACCTCGCCCAAAGAGCACTGCTGCAATCCCGGCTCCCCGTCCACTTGTTGTTCCGCTGCCTATCCCACTTGTCGTCCCGACTGAGACTGAATATCGCACTTCCGTACGCCCTCCACCGCAGGCCAGGCCTGAACTCATCCCTGTGCCTGACGACTTTGACGAGACGATACGGGCCATCAACTATCATTTCGAGAACCCCGCAGGACCTCCCCCTCTGGATTGGTCTCCCCCTCTGCCACTGGATTGGGATTTGAATCACGACGAGGACGTACCCAGCTTGGCGTACGACGGGCCATCTCGCCGGATTAGCACATCATTCGACTTCCCCGCGAGTCTGGGAGCGGCGTCAACAATCAAGTCGACAATCAGCAGCGTTGCCACGTATCGGCCCGGGTCCGCTCTGTCGCATGCTGCTGCGCCTGTTGCGCTCACGCCTGCGCCCGCGCCCGCTCCCCCGCCTGCTGGTGCGCCCGTTGCGCCCGCGCCTACCCCGCCGCCTGCTCCTGCACCCGCTGGTGCCCCCGTTGCACCCGTGCCCGCGCCTGTGCCCGCGCCCGCTTCCCCGCCTGCTGGTGCGCCCGTTGCACCCGCGCCTACCCCGCTGCCTGCTCCTGCACCCGCTGGTGCCCCCGTTGCACCCGTGCCCGCGCCTGTGTCCGCGCCCGCTTCCCCGCCTGCTGCTGGTGCGCCCGTTGCACCTGCGCCCGCGCCCGCACCTACTGGTGCACCTGTTGTGTCCGCGCCCGTGGCACCTGTGCCCGCTCCCCCGCCTGCTGGTGCACCCGTTGCGTCCGCGCACGTGGCACCCGCGCCTACCCTGCCGCCTGCTCCGGCCATCCCCCACTACCCGCTATCGCGTCCGATGGCAAATGCGCCCAAGGGCCACCCCCTCGCTGCCCCTGCGGCTGCTCAAGGGATCACCCCTGCCATCAAACGGAAGCCGGGGAGGCCGCGCAAGAAACCCGCGGAGCCTGCGGGTGAGATGGCCGAGGGTGTTGTGGGGGGTATGACGCCTGAGGCGAGAGCCGAGTCGGATCGCATTCATCGTGAAGAGGCTGAGTTGCAGGAGACGAGGAAGGAGATGCTACGACGTGGGAAAGCGGTCGACGAGAGGGCTGCAGCTGCTTTGGAAAAGGAGCAGCGTTCGGCGGCGCTGCTTCACAATCCGGCTGGGGGTGCACCCCTCACCATCATAAAGCGCTCGTCGCGCGCGATCAGGGCCACACTGGATCCTGAGGGCAACCCTCTCATCCACCCGGTGATCCGAACGCGCGGGGATATGGGGAACGGGGGTCGACTGGCACTGAGGGTGCTGGGAAGCGACGCGCTGCGGGCACAAGAGGATGCTGAAATGCTCGAGAAGTTGTCGGGGAAAAAGGCGGCAGGGACGAAGACCTCGGCGGCGAAGAAGGCAGTGTCGAATAGGGGGGCGAAGCGCAAGGCGTCGGACACAATTCCTGTCGGAGAAACGGCTGCGAAGTGAGTTCACAGCTGTGCTGGCCTTTTTTTCTTCTTCGCTGATCGTAACGTTAGGAGGGCACGTAAGTAATCGTGTCTCGCCCTCAACTCATGCGGTTCTTTCACGCGCCCTCAACGGCGTCTGACTGTCAAGTCTCTTATTATATCGTACTCAACTACGTACAGGTTTGCTGTAACTACATGTTGTACTGAACTGTAGTAGGAGAATTAAGATTGATTTGATGCCACGATGATTTTTTTTCCTGGCCGAGGAGACTCTGAAATTTTGGAGTACTTTGACTTCGCCTCTCAAGGTATGTATGTGTTGATGCCATTTATGGCAAGCGTGATGCAGACCTCGTGACCACCCTGCAGGTAGCGCAATTTGGGTTGAATTTCGAGATCTTTGTCAAGTGCTTGGGAAAATAACGAGAGAGGTGAAAGATTTAATAGAGGGTGAGTGGTGAAATGAAAGGCGTGTGTATTAATTAGAAGCAGAAAGGCGCGGGAGGGAGGGCGCAGGGCGGGAAGCGAGCGACAGGCAGGGCGGGAAGAGCAGGAAGCGAGCAACGGCAGGGCGGGAAGAGCAGGAAGCGAACAACGGGCAGGGCCGGAAGGGCGGGGCCGGAAGCGCGAAGCGCGAAGCGAGAAGCGGGAAGCGGGAAGCGGGAAGCGGGAAGCGGAGTGCCGGAATGAAAGGTATTGGAAATAACACATACAAATAGGCACGCATGCAGCCATTTTGCACCTACAATTATAAAACCCCCGTGCCATTTTGCCCCTCGAAATTGGGCTGGAGGGTAACAATTGAAGGCCTTGCTTGAGTGTGTAGTAGTATAGGGCCCGCGGGGGCGCCGGTGGAAATGCCTAATTGGGGAGGGCGGGGAGGGCGGAGGTGGCACAGCCACGCGCAAGCGCCGCGCGCCGAACAGCGCGCGAGCAGGCGGAATGTGGGAATTACTGGAAAGGGAGTGGTCTCTCGGATCATATATCAGCACTCATCTGTGGAGGAGAGCCCAGGATATATCAGCACTCATCTGTCCACGGGAGATCTGTGATATATCGAAGTGCCGCCTAGGCCTGCGGCGAGCGCGAGCAAGCGAACCTCCCGCATCTCGTAGATTTTCCAGTACATGTATTATGATTGGGTCCTTCGGGTCCACTACTTCAGCGGGTTGTCTCAACAACTCCTGTTTTCAAGTAACATTCCTCGCTCATGCGCGGACTTGGCACCAGAGGAACTCCGGTAAACGACGTCCAGGAACGCAGGTATTGGCCCCCCCTTGGCAGAATTCCAGAGTAGCCGCGTGCTGGTGGGGGGAGTTTCCGCAAAGGCACCAACATTCCAACCGGTGCAGGATTCTGGAGTGTATAGACTTCGTCGGATGAGGCAATTTTAAAATATTTTGTGAATTTTCGCGAGATCAGCTCTCTTGGGCTTAATTCTCAACCAATTTCCTTGGGAGTCTGCTCATTTTGTTCGCATTGGATGGCATGCAGGCTAGTAACTCGTTTCACTCTAGACTCCTTGTGCCTGGTGTGCCGCGTTCACTGCTCACCTCCCCACGCGCCACGCCCATACTCTGCGCCGACGTCGACCTCTGCTCGAAACCTCGACCTCCCAGAGTCAAGATACTTAGAGTTAGGGTCTGCTGACAATTCCACTTTGAAGAAAATAATTAACTGTTAGCCAGAATGTCAGGGTGACTGTCGGAGCCGACAGATAACAATTAACAATTGCCTATTTGGGAAATTACGCAAATACAGGCTAAGTATTTCACAAGCCACAGTTCACACACAACGAGCCCTACAGGTTGGATACTCCCCCATTCAACTCGGGACGTACTGAGACATGCACTGCTGACTGCTGAACCCATGAGGATTTACTGGACACTGTGGGAAGTTGATTACTGGAGTTTGCTGTTGAACATGGCTCAGCTGGCCATACAGTCGGGGCGCATTTGTGCGCCCTTCAGCACCGTTATTCCCCCCGTTTCATATCCTCCCTACTGATTACTTGTATTCACCCCTGGATTTACATTACTACCGATCACCTATAAAGTCCCTGTCGCTAGGATTTGTACCAGTTGTTCACCTTGACATGCCCGACTGAGGTATGTCTCTCTTCCCTCTCCTTTTTATTTCTCTCTTACTTATTTATTATTATCTATCATATTTGTATCTTCACAGGTAGCTGGATAATACAGTCGTTCACTTTGACATGCCTGACTGAGCATATTTGTATCCTCACATTTGCTACCTTATCCTGACCTTATACATAACGGACCTGAGTATTCCAGCTGACTCAGATTGGTCAAATTTGCAGTGCCGGTGAACCTGTGCTCATTGTAACTCAAAAGGAGACTGACCAGTGGACAATAGCACTCAGAAGTTGGTGGGAATTGTCAGGATTGTCAGATGGAAATTTCCAAAAAAATTAAATAATTGCTTGTCAGTCACTGACTGACAGTTATGGCCGAACCTTTAGGTTTGGCTTCAGAATTGAATGTGTGGTCCAGCACATTTCCCACGTTCTGTATTTGGAGTGGCTGTGTGTGGGCGACGTGTGTGGTTCCCACATTCCGTATTTGGACTGCCGTACTGCCTTGGCTAATTAATATTAGTAACAAATCAATCAGATCAACTGGAAAGGTTCGGCACCTGCCGCCTGCGGCCTTATCCTCAATCATTTGTTAGTCAGTTGACAATTAAATTGTCATGCCTACTCACACCGGCAATTGCCAAGTTTTGGAAGGCCCGACGTTGATGACGATACACTAAGTGTCGAAATCAACATCGATCCAAACGAAATTTAAAACCGAGTTCCATAGTCTCATTTTACCTTATACAATATCTGACATGAATAATAAAAAATTTGATTTCGGTCGTGCTGAGACGGAGCTGACACACAAAATAACAAATTACGAGTGAGGTGGGTTGAAATCCAAAACCGAAACCCATTATCTCGGTATTAGAAAAAGTGCAGTCAAAACTTGGAGTATTGGTTGGACTGGAAGCAGAACCGAAACTACAAATTTCAGTTCTCATTTCAGTCCATGCGAAACTGGGAGTTTCAGTTTTGATTTCGGCTCAAGCTGAAATCAGAACCGTAACTATGAATTTCAGTGCAACTGAAATTCCGTCCGCGGACCATCCGCGGACCATCCACAGACGATCCGCTGCTCGTCCGTGGCCCGTCCGCTGCCTGTCCGCTGCTCGTCCGCCGCCCATCTGCTGTGAGTCTGCGGGCGCTCAGTGTCTAACAATATTAAGGTGAAGTTAGTAGTCCCGCTAATCCTACGGAGGGGAGGATAAAATGGTGGGTGAATTGAGGGCTAAACTAAGTACAATTGCAATTGCAATTATACAGGTATCCGAAGACGTTCGAGTCAGGACTGAATGGGGAGAGACAAATACCTACGAATACCAGATAGCACACTTGACCTGGCCCTCGAAATGCAAGGTGATGTTCTTCTTGAAGAGACCGAGCCCATGCACGATTCTGCCGTTCTGAGACCACGGTTATCTGCTGCACTGCGAGAGTCCATTTTCTCCACTGCGTCTCCTCTACACCCACCCTCCGCACGTCTTCGCGAAGACCCTCCCCGCCGCCTTCCTGCTCTTTCTATTGTACCCAAATACTCCTCGCCACACGAACCACGTACTCCCCAAGCGGTTACCGCGCGCGGCAGCACGTACGCGAATGCATACATGGCACGCAGTAGCGTGCACCGCATATCCGCGTCCGCGGCGTCTGGCCGCCCCGCAAGCACGCTCGCAAGCAGCTGTAGCTCCGCGTCAAAGTTCCCAGCCTCGAGCCCAAGCGGCATGGAATCTGTAGGAGCGGCGAGCGCGCTCTCGACGCGCTCCGCAACAACTGCTCAGTACTCGCTCGGAATAAGTGAATTGAAAAGAGGGAAATATAACCCACCTCCCCAGCATCCCCCCCGCGCAGGGGGCATAGAATGCTTTGGTGGGAAGCGGCGCGTACTGCGGAGGAGGGGGTGGCCGGGCGAAATCTATCCGTGGGGTGCGCCGGTACAGGCATGAGCGTGGTGCGGCGGGCGGCAGTATTGTGCTGGAGCGTCGGCGCGCATACTGCGCGACGTGTCCGATGCGGTGTCGTTGTGCTGGGGATCGAGCGGTTGGCGAGCGACGCTGGGCGGGGCGTGGCATATGGGGATGGTGGTTGAGTCGAGTGCGGGGGAGAGCGCGCCGGCGAGCCCCAAGTCGAGTCCGAAGTTGCGGTCCGCCCAATTTGGGAGCGCCGAAGCTGGGCTGACGACGGCGCTGGGGTGGGGTGCAGAGGAGCCCGCTGAGCAGCCCGCTGACATCGCCGGCGCGGGAGCATGGGGAGGTGTTGGGGGCGGCTTTGGCGCTGTGGGACCCTGAAGACAAAGAGAAAGAGGGTGCGCAGGAGCGGAAGAGGGATGAGGCCATCGAGATGGGTAAGCTCGCTTTTTTTTTCTGGAGCCAGCACTGACCTTTTTGTTGTAGGAGCAATACCAGGAGGGAGACGCCGCGTCGCCGAGTACGACGCAATCGTCTACACTCGCCGCACCGAATACGAATACGAGGAGCCCCAGCCTGAGGCCACCATCGCGTACACCACACCCTCCTACTTGTCTTCCTCGACCGCCCCTCCCCCTCTCGCACACATAACCACAACGAGCACGAGCACAAGCCAACCTTTTTCTGGACGCGCCCTCTCCCTGAAGAACCTCGCCCCGTCACCGTTCGCGCCGCCTGCGTTACCGTTACCGTTACCCTCGACCCATCCGCCGAGGAGCTCAGCAACCTTGCGGCGCACGCTCGCGCCCCAGCCTGCGCCGCTTGGGCTCAGCCTAGGACACGGGCTTGGCGCTGGACAAGGACAAGGTCACGCATCAGAGCTCGACTTGGGGCTCTCTCTGGGTTTGGGACTGGGTACGCCCAACACGCTGGTGGGAGTGGGAGCGGGAGCGGGGGGCATCGCGCCGGGCCCGCCCGTTGTCCCCGGACTGGCCGCTGCCGCATGCGCCGTTTGCGCTCGCGGAGAGCAGCAGCAGCAGTACGGGGTGCAGCAGCGGGGCGGGTGATGTACCTCTTCTCTGCGCCATACCCATCGTCGTCCCCGTCCTCGTTCACCGACAACCTCGACGCGCCGTTCGCCTCTACCTCCGCCTCCGCCTCCCCCGCCCCTTCCGCTGCCTCTGCGGCCTACCCCTACCAACATCCGCACCAACATCAGCAGCAGCACCAACACCCGCAGCACCCGCCATCGTCTGCGGAGAGACAGACCCGCGCGGTCGGGTGGGGCGCGCTCATCCAGCGGCGGCGCGCCGCGGGGAGCAGGCGCTCTTAGATGCACGCGAGGCGGAGGAGCTGGGTGGCGGGCGGGGGAGCGGTGGGAGCGGGCGAGGGAGGCAAGGGGGGAGGGAGAGGAGTCAAAGCGGAGTCGGGCGCCCAGCCAGGAGGAGGGTCGGGATGTCGAGATGGGGAAGCAGCAGGAACAGGGCGAGCAGGAGGTGACGCCGGAGAGGGTGTTTGTTGGAGGAGGCAGACGTAGATGCAGATGCAGATGCAGATGCAGATGAGCACGACCCAGACGCAACACCGAGCACTTGCAACGCCGAGCACTCGAGCCTGCGTCGACGACGCCGTGGAGGTGTACGTCCGTCGTGAGGACGAGGACGTCGTGCTGCTCGACTACACGAACACGGGTCAGTCAGGTATCTAGCATACGTTTGTACCGCACAAGACTTACAGCAACGCTCGAAACGTCGTCCCACGTTGACGAGCTCCCCGACCCGCTCGCCGTGCGCGACGTCCCCGAGCTGCCGCGGCGCATCCCCATGCGCGAGGCCATCCCCGAGCCCACTGCCCCGCTCAACCGCGGCCCCCACCGCATCGCGCTGATGCACCAGCGGCGAATACCCGCCTCCCCCCGTGGAAGGAAAGTCCACGCCCACCCCGCCCGATACGCCTGGCCCGTAGCTCCACGCCGCGCGCTGCGGGGCCCGGACGCCCTTACCATTCCCGTTCACGTTCCCACCCCCCACCAGCATTCCGCGCCCGTGCTGCCCCAGCCCCATTCCCATTAACACTTAGCTGTCCGCCCCGCCCATTCGCTCGGTTGTACCTGCGGCTGCTGCTGCTGCTGCTGGTCGTACCCGTGTTGCTGCTGCGGGTGCGGCGGCTGCTGGTCGTACGGCGGCATGGTGGCGGTGGAGATCGCGCCGGCGCCTGGTGGTGGCGACTCGTAGAGTGAGGGGTACTTGAACGCCGGGGACGGGGCGCGCGAGTTGCGGGAGGAGGAGCTGGTGTTCGAGGAAGACATGAACACTGGGCGGAGCCGCGCAGGGAGCGCGGGTTGGAGTTAGACGAGTTGGCGCGGTGTGGGGGCTGCTTCTTGGCGGCGGACGGGCCGGACCACTCGCTCTCGGTGGCAGGAGAGCCCGGGTCGTCACTCGTGCTGGTGGAGGAGCCCGAGACGAGTGATGTGGACGAGGAGGTGGCGGGCGGTCGGGATGGGCGCCGGTCGGAGAAAGGGCACGCTCGAGAGGCGGCTGCCGCACCCAAGGCCGCGCCCGCATCCGATGTACCTCGCCATGGCGCGTGAATGCAGAGAGAGGGAGAGTGACGGAGTGACGAGAGTGTCACAGTCCTCCGCATTTTCGTAGTCCATCGTCCCAAACAGCAAACGACCGGGGTCGTTGGTCTCGAGGACACCGAGAAGCTCTCCAATGCCGGAGAGGCTGGAAGATTGACCCAATCGTCCGGCATCTCCCCTTTTTGACTACTCACGCGCGCGCAGGGTCAACCGTCCAGTCAGGACCGCCGCCCGCTCAAATCCGGAACCCTCCCCCACAGTCGAGAGGACTTGTCAGCTTGCGTTCTCATATTAGTAGTTCTCGGGTCCGCGCTCCCCAGACCACCTTGACTTGGGCTGGCGACCTGCTCGTTGTCCTGCATCGCTCATAGCGCCACTGAGCATGACCCGCCGGCGACGCTGCCCTCTGGTGCAGAAAGGGACACGGAAGAGGGGGCGGACGCGGAAGAGGGCGGGGAGGCGGACGAAGGTGGAAATCCGCGAGCTGGCGCGAATGTGAGTCTTTGTTTCATGTTTTTTTTCCCTCTCGTAGGTTTCTTATCTCCTGCAGCCGCCAACTGAAGCCCGGCCAACAAAGAGCCAGGCTTTTGAAGCTAGACCCCGATCACGACGTCGTGCCCTATCTTGACGAGGGCGAGGGCTACGTATACTTCACCGGAGTCCTCCAGAACAACGCCGTCCAAGAACTGGATCCGAAGCAGCTCCCCCACCAGATGATCATCAAGTGGGGTGTGAGTAACTGCGTGTCCCGCAGACAGCTCGAATACCACGCCTGTGAGGTCGGGCAAACCCAGCTCTGGTTTTGCGCATTTAAGGTCGACCATCGCCTCCTCGCCGGTGAGTTTTCCCCGCTCATAATCGTCTGCGTCCGCTTATCTTGTTCAGAGCGAATTATCCGCCTGCGGCTGCTCGAGGAAGGGTACGTGCTCGTCAAGTTCGAAGAACCCTGCCCGTGCAGCCGCCGCCACCGAGAATACCATTACATGCATCCAGGAGGCTCCCTGGAGGAAATCGAAAGGCTTGCGGTCGAATGCCTCGAGGAGATGGGCGAGCAGAATATAGCATGGTGAGATTGATTGACTTGCACTAGGTACAGTAGGTACTTTTAAATGTACCGGACAACTACTGAACCGGGACTTTTTAATGTCCCATGCTAACCTCCAGATAGCTCCGAAAGGGCACGTATGGCGGGTTTTCTGTATATTTCGGCCTTCCGGGTGCTCCGGGATTGCCTAAAAGGGTACAGTGGCACATTTTGCTTGACGGCACACTTCGGCTTGGTGTCTCCGGGTGATTTTGATGCCAATCAGCAGGATAAATACGCTACGAATACAGCAGGCGGAACAAATACGGTACAAATACAGCGCGCATCCGGGAATCCCGCTAGAAAAACTCCAAAAAAAGACATACGGCCGCCCGAGGTGAAATTGCAGCTGGCGTTGGAAGCGTGCGAAGGCTCGGCATGGCCTACAACCGATGGTAGTGTCAGCGGCCGCCAAAAAAAAACAGAATAAGGAAACAAAATACTTGCCTATGCGTCGTCGTATTGCCCAATCGAGGCGAACTGGATGGCGAGGAGCTCGTCCATCCGAGCTCTCCGCACGTCCGCCTGCTCGGGGCTCAAGTCCTCGCCACCATCTCCCTCGTTCTCTTCGTCCGCCTCTTCCTCATCCCCACCACCCTCCTCCGTGTCTCCCTCTTGGACGGCCTCGCCTTCTGGGCGGGCTTCCTCCTCCTCGGCATCCGAGTCGGAGTCGGAGCCATTTCCCCCACCATTGTTGCCGCCAAACCGAAGATCAGCCTCGTCTTCTGACGAGTCTGATGATTCGAAAGCTTCGGTCGCTCGCTGAGAACACCCAGCGGGTACCAGAGCTTACCGAATCGTCTGGCGAGCTTCCGCTGCATAGCAGCCTGCCTTGCCGCAAAAGCCATCGCACCCTCCATGTGCACTGAGCTGTACACCAGCTTCCCAGTGTAGTGCGCGGCCACAGCCCTCCCGTCCCAAATCCCCGGCTTGCCACGCCAGGGTGCGCAGGCAGCGATTCATTTCCTCCTGGAGGAGGAGGACCTCCTCCCGCCACCGCTTGCACCCGTGCGTAAGCTTTGCACCATTCCACTCGCACACTGGCATGTATTCTCCTCCCCCATAACACCCCCGGTGCGCCCCGCGCTCAGCCAGATCCAGGAGATGAGGCGAGTCTTTTCGCCCATCCCCGGAACACCCCGCACCTCCCCGCTCTCGTTCACCTGTGCCGCCTCTTTGCGTTTCCCCTTCATTGCACGCTGCCGCCTCCTCTTCGCCTCCTCCTCATCCTCCGGCATCCGCAAGTCATCCTTCTGAAGCGGACGCCAATCGGTCGCGCCGGCAATGTGGCTGAGAGCTGCCCGCGCTTCCCGCGCCTGCCGGTATGTGCCCGCCGCAAGATCAACTTTGCGCTGCTGAGCGTCGACCAGCCCGCGGGCACGCGTATTCTGGTGTTGGCGCCGAGCGTTGAGTGTCTTGTAAGTCGACAGCCTCTTTTTGACGCTGAGACCATGGCGAATTTGGTCGAGCGCTTCGCTGCACTGGCCGTCGCGCAGCCGCGCCTCAGCTGCAGCAAGCCCAGGGGCGGAAAGCGGCGGTAGAGATTCGGTGGTCGACAGTGCAGAGGGCAAAAAAGAGGGGAATACGCTCAGCTTCCGCTGCTTCGGGGACAGCGGTCGCGAGGCGCTGGAGAGCGCCAGGGCAGAACGTACGCTGCATCAAACGCAGCTTCTTGACCTGGCGAGAAAGGCGTGTGCGCCGGGTGACGAATTCGGTGAGCTCTTTGGGGGTGGGCGACCGTTTAGCAAGCATATCGGCGGCAAGCTGGCGCCTGGGTAGGTCCATGCAAATAAGCACATAATAGCCAAAAAATAAACAATAGAAACACGCACTGCTGGCTTTCAATCTCAAGCCCGAGCATGAGAAACTCCGTCATTGTTTCCCCCGAGGCGTTGGGCACGGCAGCGGACCTGCGCTCCCTTTCTTGTTCTTCCCGCGTTAACTCGAGCTCGATTTCCTTCAGGTTTGGGCCTGAAAAAGACGATTTCGTTAGCCAAACCGCCGCCTGGCCGTGAAAGAAAGAAAAAAAAGAACTTACCAGAGCTCGGCAGCTCGTAAGGATTTACCGATGACGCCTCAGACTCGAAGTTGTCAACGGAATTCTTCCAAGCGGCCACGTCCGCCTCCTCCTGGTGCCGCGAAAACTCCGTCAGCCCATCCTGCTGCTTCGCGCGCTCCTTCGTCGCCTTGAGGAAGCGCTTGCGAAGAGTAAGCCCTGCAGTCATGGTGAGCAGATGACGTGGAACCTGCAGATTTCGACTTACCCATACCCACAACCTTGTTCCAGTTCCAATAATGCCAGAAGTCGTCCAAGGTATCTTGGCGCGACCCCGGCCCCATCTCCCGCGTGCTCGCCCCCATCAGCCCACTGGACGACCAAATCCGTTCAATCCCCTCCATGTCGGCTTGCGCGGCGCCCAGCGTGAAGAGCAGCGAGAAAAAGTCCTGGCACGACTTCAAGTGCCCGAGAATGTGGAGTTTGGGAATAACGTATTTCACCGCGTATTGCGCCAAATGGAATCTCAAGCCAGGCGGCAGCATGAGGAGGCGTTCGCGCAGGTTTTTGAACCACTGACACATGATGTCGTAGGAAAGCAGAAAGAATAACAAGCCGTGGGCGTGACACCATGCGCTGGCGACTACGTAGTCCATGTTGCCGTACCTGCGGAGAGGAGGCAGAACCAAGTAAATCACTGGGCCAAGGAACAGCTCAGTGGACGTACTTCTCCCCCGCCTGTAGATCGGCCACTCCATTTTTGCAAACTATCTCGTGCCGTCCGCAGGTGATCATGCCGCACCCGGTGGCAGCATAACCCTGCGAATACTTGGTGTTGGCGTGGTCGAGAGCTGCCAAACCGGTGCAGGTGCTCATCTAATGCTGTAAGGCGCTCGCTCTTATTCGCCAAAGATGAATTAAAGAAGCTCACCTCCTTCTGCTCTCCCAGGGTCTTGACAAATTCCATGTACTCCAGAGAGCGCACGAAGTAAGACCAACCGTCTTGAATACTGGGGTCGGCGAGCCAGTTCGATATCTTCTTGCGCTTGAGGCGGAAGCATGCATCGATGGCAAAAAAGATGGTGAAAAGGAATCTGCAATAATTTAGCCTCTTCCTCCGCCAAAAGCAAGTAAGACCTACCGTTTCTCTGGAGGGGCTTGTTTCCATCCTTCGGGAAGATTAACCCCGGTTTGGGGCATGCGAGACAGTCGACAGCAAGCTCTCCCTCACGCGTCTCCGCAGTGCATCGATCTGGATCATTCCCCATGCCACCCCGCTTGAGGCAGCGCAGATTGCGCCACTGGCGCACAATGCGGAGAATAGGCTGATAGCGACGCTGCCAAACGGCGTTCAGCAAGAGCACCAAAACAAGGGAGAGAATCACAGACGCTCACCCTAAAGGCACGGCTCCCGGTGTTATCGGTG
Organism: Mycena olivaceomarginata; assembly: GCA_029378375.1. Taxonomy (NCBI): domain Eukaryota; kingdom Fungi; phylum Basidiomycota; class Agaricomycetes; order Agaricales; family Mycenaceae; genus Mycena; species Mycena olivaceomarginata. The sequence continues at coordinate 69,757 of JARKIC010001278.1, forward strand.
ATTTTGGCCAAAGCGTTGAAAAAATGGTAGACCGTCGTTTTGCCTTGAAGACTGACGGCGTGGAAAACTTTTAGCGCGGGGATCGTGACAGCGCTTCGAGGATTATCCGGCGTCGTGGGGTACCATCCGTACGCAAGCAGCTGCTCCCAGCGGTAGGACGAGCTGCTCAATCGACACTGACAAAAGTCGACCGCGACGCGATGGAAACCATTTGGCGCGATAACGACGAACTTGTGGTGCCCCGGGTGGGCTCGAGGGCAAGGATGGTTGTCGGGGTGGCCGAGTTGCACCCTCAAGCCGAGCTTCCTCAGCTCTCTTCTCTCGAAAAAGCGGCCATTCCACGCCTGCGAGACTCGGTGAGCAACGAATCAAGGAAATAAAAGGCGTCGCGCGTACCTCAATACGGCACAAAGGTCGTTGTCGATGTCCTTCCACCATACACTCTCGACAGAGCATGCGAGCGCCATGACACTCCGTACACCGGTACTGCGCTAGCCCACCGCAAGAACACGCGCCGTCCTGTCCCATGCGACCCTCGCGAGAGACTAGCACTCGCAGGTACGCATCGCGAAAATTGGTGACCCAGTATTGGAGGGTGTTGTCCTAATGAAGAGATGGGATGGTCAGATTGTCCCAATTGCAGGGGAAGAAAACGTACGGTGGCTGCATACCGCTTACGCTTGCGCAGGCCGCGCCCTTGAGCAGTTGTTGCATTGTCCCCAGTGTCGAGATCAGCTGAAGACTCCATATCCAGCCAGTCATCATCCTGCAGCAACGATCTGGAGGCGCTTGAGGGATGGTGTTCGCTGTCCAGAGGAATAGATTGGACGTTCGCACGCCTGCCGTCAGCTGTCAGGTTCCCAGCTCGAGCGACCGGTGGGGCAGGAGATTCGTTAAGGGAATGACCGAAGGATTTCAAGGAGAAGACATTTTTTTGTTTAGGCCGCTTTCTCACTGAGGGGGCTGTCTGCGGGGCGAGGGGAGGATCCATGGGTCAAGAGTGCGTGAGGGAACCACAGAAAATTGCTGAGAACTGAGGTTTGCCCCAGACATATATGTAGATAAGATTGCGGTGGGAAACCCAAGGCCGTGGTGAAGTTTGGGTGATCATGAGGGCCAGAGGCTGAGTGCGCGAGGGAACCACGGAAGAACTGAAGCTCGACCAACATGAAATCTAGGTGGGAGACGCGAGGTCGCGGTGTGAGGCTGTGAGGCTGTGTTGCCGACACGTAATTCCCATAACGTCGCCGATGTTCAATTCAAAGCAACAAAAAGAATTTATTCGCTGAGAATAGAAAGCAAGACAGCAAGACAGCAAGCAGAAAACAAGTATGCAAAATCTCTCTCTACTCCTCATTCTGAGTCAGAAAAATCCGAAATGTTGTAAAGTTCGAGCGCGGACGCGGTGGCCGCATTGAACGCATGGCTGACGCGCCGGGTAACATCGACCCTACGGAAGGAGCCGTCTGCTAGACCCTGACGTGCGGCTGAGGAAGCTTCCTCTCTAGGAGCGCTCCGAGCGCACGTCAGAATGATCATTAAAATTTTATTTACCGCTTACTGGGTCCCGTAGATCGTCATGCGACTGCCTTGAGAACAAATGTAAAGCGCCTTCCGTGAACGAGCGGGCGTCGATGGTGCCGAGCCGGAAGCAGTGTCAGGTGCAGGATCAGTGGGCCGCGCGTGGGCTGGAGTGGAAGGTCGAACGCGAACGCGTCCGTATGTCTTCGAGGAAGGTGTGGATGGCGGCGTCAATTGGGCAGGCGGAGTATGCAGACGACGACCGCTGTCCCATGCACTGGTGGCTGCCGACCAGCCTATATACTTTTTGTGCACAGCACCGGGAAATCGATGAATTTGGGGGGAGGCGTCCTCCCTAAAGATATCTGAATGGTAAAATCTGCCTCTCTAAGCATGAGAACGAAGCACTCACCAATGCGTGTATATTCCTGGCACGCGCCCGCGAGTGACCACATAGAAACTCCAGCTTTGAGACCCTTCCTTCTGTTCGAAGCCCGGGCGCGGATGAAAGAAAACCTCGTGGCCGATACTGAGGTCTTGGAATGTGTTTTCGAGTCCCAACTCGACCATGGCGTCTCCGGACTTGTGGGAAGAGAAAGGTTGGCTGCACAGCCTCTGATTGACGGATCACCTTTGCTGATCTAGCTCTCATCGTGCCCGGCACATGAATTGCAGACGCGCAAGTCGGATCTCCAGGCACTATGGAAGGTATTATCTCACTATAAGCAAATATTTATTCATCTGGGAAGAAACTAGATTTTGCTGCTCATCCCTGACCAAGACCTCGTAAAAGTGAACCTCGGGACAGAAACGAGGGCTCCGTTTCAAAGGTAGGCGTCTTTTATCCATTATTTGAGCTATAAGAATGTGATTTACTTACCTGAAAACAAAATCGCAAAATCACGGGTAAGACGCGAGTGCTTTAACGTTGTATCGCTCAACATTCGTTTCCAACGATGTGCTTATTGCACGGCGACAGATTGTATCTATATCTGGGGCAAGTGAGATTCAAGGATTATTATCTCATATCTACAATTGTACACTGAATTTAGAGAGATCCAACCAGTTTGAAATTTTTGCCGCAACTGCATTTGAGGCGGTTTTCGAGGCATGAGGAGCTAAGACGTAGGTTTGAATAGCTTAAAGGTGCACAGTAGAATTGTATGAACTCAGAAAGTGAAAAGAAGTGGGGTTTGAGGGCTTCAGCCTTGCAGTTCCTCGAATATGCCAAAAAACCAGGTAGTTTGAACGTTGTAAACTACGGTTCAAGTTCGACCCGAGTTCGGGTTTTCTTAACATACGCATACTTCAACACTTCATAAAAATCTGTGTCAGGGATTCACGAGCAGTTTTACAACATCTTCTTCTAGCCACATGCGTCATGTATTAGCCTGAAGTCCTTTGGAGCTTCAAAGTTATCGGCCCATCGATGCCGGCGTTTGCCATGAAATTTAGGCGCCCGTGGGCAGCTTCAGCCTCCGAACAATTCTCAACTGAGGGTGCTTCGCGTATGAAGGGGAGAATAAAATGGTATTTGATTCACATTACAGGGGGAAAACATTTTGGATCATCAAATATACCTACGTTCTACGGGATTTTTTGCAAGGCGGGCGTTCGTCATCGCTCCTGTTGCTCTCGATGTCCGTCAAGTCGCTGAAGTCGGCAACGTCTCCGGAGTCCCAGACCTCGACCCTTGACCTTCCGCTGTAGTTCTTGACTTTGGACGTCCTTCCATCGCGAGAAATTTCTTCAACGCGGTGGCCCAGCGCGACCTGGCGTTCTTCCTCACGGCGTTCGAGGTCTTCAGCGGTGGCAGAGGTGAGCCAAGTACGATCCGATTTGAAGCCATTAGCAGCCCAACGGAAGAGGCTGCCGGCAGAAAACTGAATAAGTGAGAATCGTTCCTCCCCATCTTGAATGGGGGTATTAGAGTGGGTGACGACAGCGGAAGGGATCAGAATGCTGCAGCCGGGCGGGAAACGGATGATGAGGTCGTAATCCCAGCAGACGAGGTGCCCGCCCTGGTCGGGGTCGAATTCCCCCAGAGCACCGATGAGGCACATGCCGTCTGCCTTGTTAGCATGGTCGACATGGGGCGGAGATACAGAGAAGGGGCCAAGGTTGGCGGTGAAAGCGGCGAAAGGGCTGCGCGCCCATGTACGATGGAGGGCGGGGTTCTTCTTCAGTAAGACCTGCTTCATCTCATGGTAGCTTTTGTAGATGGGATAGCAGAGGGATTGAAACACAGCTGGAGAGGCGTGCTTAGCCGGATTCTGAGCGCGAAGTAAAATTACTCACGGATGGGATACGTGGCCATGCGCGTGATGCTAGGGTCGTCGATGAGATCGTTCATCGCCGCTGCATTCCGCTGCGAGGAGGCCTTGATGTTCCCGACAGTCTGCCTGCCGCCGCCGAAAGCAAAACCTTTGGCGCCGGTAGGAAAGCCTTCCCCGGAAGCCCGGCGATGGTGGTAAGCGCCAGCGGGGAAAGTCATCTTGTCCCGGGCAGCGCGCATAGCGGTAGTGGCCGCGGCCACAACGGAATGCCCAGTTTCACCAGGCTCGGGAGGGCTGATGAGCACCCCAACGATATGCTGCGTGCGGTCAAGGATAACATGGCATTTCCTAAAAAGGAAGTTAGGGTCAGTTTGCGAAGCGATTCGTAGCGCACGACTCACTCTCCCTGCCAGTCGACATATTGCATGTGGGCCTTCAGCACCTCGGGTTCGTTGGTGTGCGCGCGCAGGGGATGATTCGCAGGACCGGCAAGGCCGGTCCACCGCTGCTGCGTGGCGCGAAAATCGTCCGCGGAAAACGCGACATCGATGGGGACAGATTGGGCTGCTTTCTCGAGAATGCGTGGGGTGGGGACGGGCGCTGTGGTGCTATTGAGAGCATTGATGGTGGTGACTTGGCGTTTAGCACGATCGTGAACCCGCTTAGCCTGCTTTTTTTTCACGGCACGGCTGGGGTCGGTGGCAGCAGCAGGAACAGGGGGCTGACACTTGGTGGCGCCTGGAATAGGCTGACTGGTGGCCTCTTCGATCTCGACGCCGTCGTCGTCGCTGTCCGAGACGAGGCCGTCTTCGCGAGCCATACGGGCGGTGTTCTCGCGACGAAGTCCTTCCTCCAGATCGAACCCGGGGCAGACGATGGGATCGCCCAAATCTAGTGCAGCCAAGTCTGCCAAAGGGTGGTCAATCAGCGTGTGTAGGATGGGATACGAGCACGAAGAAGATAGGAAACACGAAGGACACAAACACGCCGTCCTGCTCTAATGTAGGAGCGGGACAGCGCCTTTGTGTTCTCCAAATGAAGCGGATGAGCTCTGTTGCCCGTTGCGTAGAATGCTACCAAACAAATGCCGCCCTTCTCTAAGGTGGGAGCGGGGCGGCGTTGCTCGGTATTTCTACCACTTCGAGCACCAGAGGATGGAGAGGATATTCAGGGATATCACTTACGTTTCAGATGCATCGTCTTGACCTAGAGATGTTGCGGGTGGTTGTGGGCGCGCGTGGGTGAACGTGGGACTTGAGTGGCGCAGTTGCGGTCAGGTGCAAGTGACTTAGCGCGTTGTCACTCCGTCACTTTACTGATCTCGAGTGGCAAGCTCGCCGTTTGCGGAACGCTCGCAATGGCACCCCGCGGCAAGCCGGCGTATTTCTTTGGCGAACCTCTCAAAATTCTTACGGATTTTCTTCCCCTCTACCTCTCCACTGCTGCGAATAAAAAAGAAGACTTTTGGACTCAATTCAATCCAGTTTGGGCGGAAGCTTACAAGGAGTTGGACGAGGACGAGAAAGAGGAGCTGAAAGATTTGGAGGAGAGTTATAAAGATGAGAAAAAAGCTACGCAAGAGGAAAAACCAGGAGCAGAAGAAGAAGAAAGGCCGTCGCAAAGCCGTGCTGAAGCCCTTGCCCCAAACAAGCGAGAGGCTCAACGAGCTTCGCGCGCGCGGGGCAGATCTAATGGTGAATTTCAGGTTTTTCTTTTCGTTGGTTTTACAGTCGCTGATCTTGCCTTACTCTGCACGGTAGAAAATCAAGCAGTGGTATTGGAACCAGAGAACGAAGGACAAAGGTCGCAAGATTGAGCCATTCCGCGCATGGCTTTCGCGACTCACCGCGCAGAAAGGCCGTCCGCGCCGCCTGCGAATGGCTTGGGTCTTGTGGCGGGACCCGAAGCACGGAGACGTTCTCCGCCGCCGGTACCGAACGAAGTACGGGAAGGATGCGGATGAGGAGACTGAAGAGGACGGGGGCGCGGTGGATCCGTTCGAGAAGGAGAAGGGGGAGGAGGGGGATGATGAGGACGACGAGGACGAAAACGACCCTTCGCAGGGGGACCTACTCCAGCGCAAGCTCCGCCTCGCCGTCGCCTACCTCGACGAGCTCACGGACGAGGAAAAATCCCGCCTCACGGAGTGCAGGGAAAAAGATTTTGAGGAGCGCATGATCGCGTACGAAAGAGCCCTGAAGGGCGAAACAGACTGCACCGCTGACGAGCTAGACGAGTAAGTATCCCTCCTTTGGTGTGAGGAATATTATTACTCACCTGTCTGCTTGAAGGCGTCGCCGCCATGCGGAGGTGATCTCCGCTCGAACCCTCGAGACTCTTTGCGCGCAGATGAAATGCAAAGGGCTGCTAATCCTCGGGGAAATCATGGACAGCGACGAGGAGGAGATTTTCATTTCAATGTAAGCGGCTGCTTTGTCGGAGGCCGCACGATCTGACGTCTTCCAGGGTGCAGTCAGGTTCTCTTGCTAAGCACCCAGGGATAGACTTTACGAAGTGGGCCCCCGTGCGCTCGAAGGCCATGCTCCAAACATTTGCGGATTTTTTGGTCGCCTCCAAAAAGGATGAGAAAGGTACAAACGTTCGATTAGCGCAAGAAAACGGTGTGTTGACAGGAAACAGGAGATTTGCACAACCTGAGTGACCCAGGCCCTCCGGGCACCGCTGCGCCCTCTGCGCCCTCCCTCTGCCCCAGGGTGCCTGGGCTCGCTGACGCGCCTCGAATCGCGGCCGCCGCCTGGGGCTGAGCCCGAGGTAGCGCCTCGGAACGTCGGCGTGGGAAAGAAAAAAGGAAAGGGGAAGGGAAAGGGGAAAGGAAAGGGAAAAAGAAATGCGAAGAGGGGAGAGGAGGAAGAAGAGGCGCTGGAGTCTGGCGCCGACGAGGAGGAAGAAGAGTGGCAGGGGTGCGACGAGGAGGGGGAGGAAGAGCAGCAGCAGGGTTGCGGGGAAGCTGAGGGGGTAGACGAGTTGGAGAGCAGCGCGCGCGCCACCCCCGCGCCCGAGGAGGTGGACGAGTTGGAGAGCAGCGCGCGCGCCAACCCCGCGCCCGAGGAGGTGGACGAGTTGGAGAGCAGCGCGCGCGCCACCCCCGTGCCCGAGGAGGTGGACGAGTTGGGAGAGCAGCACGCGCGCCACCCCTGCGCCCGAGGGCGAGCCCCACTACCTCGCCAACCTGCAGCGCACCCCCACTTCACCCATGAAGCGCTGGCTCTCCGACTTGTCCCCAGGACAGCGTGCTTTCAAAATCTGGGACTGGAACGCCGTCAACGACTACGAGTACGAGATAGAGAAGAACAAGGCGAGGAACAGGGATCTACTCACGGCGCTGGGCCTGGAGCAAGCTACTACGCGCGCCATGGGCACCCAGTCTGCCAGCCAAGCGCCTGAGCCGGCTCCTCCCAAGCCTAAGCCATGCCCTGCGTACCGCAACTGCCCCGATCAGCCCCTGAGACGTTCGCGGCGGTTCTCTGCACCCTCCGCGGCTGCGAACGACGAAGACCTGCCGGCCACGGCTGCGGGCGAGGATGACGAGCCAACTGCACCTGTGAACGATGCCAGCGGACCCGCTGTGCCTGCGAACGACGAAGACCTGCCGGCCACTGCTGCGGGCGAGGATGACGAGCCAACTGCACCTGCGAACGATGCCAGCGGACCCGCTGTGCCTGCGAACGACGCCGGGGGGCCCGTTGTGCCCGCTGTACCCGCAGACGACGCCATGCCGCCGCCGCCACGCGACATTGTACCCGCCGAAAACAGCACTCCCGCGAGCCATAGCACGTCCCCCGCAAACAAGGCTGACGGCGTTCCCACACCCACACCGATCTCCGAAAAGCACGCGGTGGTGCTGTCGCTTTTCAAGTCACACGTGGAGTTGCCGACATGGTCAACGGCCGTAGAGGCGTGGCATGCCCTCGAGGCGGCGACTGGCTTCCAAATTACCGGCAAGGCATTGCTGACTCGCGGCCGCCCGCCCGCGGTGCAGTGGTGGGTCGCGCGCGCGCGCAAAGCATCCCAAATCCCGGCGGGCATCGGCGGCAATGACGACGAGCGCGAAGACTTCTACGCAAATGTGATCAGCTGGTGGCTTGCCTTGAACCCAGGGTGGAGGAAAGAGGGCATCGCCACGGAGGAGGATTGGGTAGCGCACGGGCTGAAGCAGGAAGACGGTGGGGATCTCGGTGATCTCCCGGCGGGCCTGAACGGACTGACCAGCATGATGGCCTGCCTGTGGTGGTGGTACCGCATCGCTGGCATCGCTGGAGGCTCGCCCGAGTGGAAGAAGTTGCTGGCAGACATGCAGTGGGTCCTGATGGAGAAGACGCGCGTCGTTTCTGGCAAGCGCGCGGCGCCCACCTCGTCGGAGGAGCCCCCGTCCAAGCGAGTCCGTTTCGTATAGCTGTCTTTATCTGTCCCCTATCATCTCTGAAGTCTGTTTCGTTGTCGCTGCAGCAATCTAAATTCTTTTATTTAAATGCATCCCCAAAACGGAAGCCCCCGTAGTTTAGCCGTCGGTCAGATCACCCGGGGGTCCAAGCCGAAGCGTTGCCGTCAAGCAAAATGCGCCATTGTACCCATTTAGGCAATCCCGGAGCACCCGGAAGGCCGGAATATACAAAAAACCCGCCATACATGCCCTTCCGGAGCTAGCTGGGAGTTAGCATGGGACATTAAAAAGTCCCGGTTGGGCCCATAGCATGGGTCTTTTAAAAGTACTTACTGTACCAGCTGTGACTTGCTCCTTTGCTGCTTGACATGTCGAATTTTCTTCAGCCAAATTCTTCGTCCGCAGAGGCGATGTGCTAAGTACGCCGTAGGCCTTCTCAAATTCGGACAGCGCTGACTTGCGTCCTCATTTTTTTGGTCCCACAACTTCGATTCAATTCGATAATATAAACTGTAGCATATTAGCATCCGTACATACTGTAGATTAGATCGCATACCTTTCTTGCTAGTACATGTCTGTGTGTACTACCGATGCATTGCCTAGTTCGACCTCATCAATGAATACTCCCCAAATATTCGCAGCATTGGCTCACCTCTGTCTGTTCCCATAAATCTTACCGTTGTATCTGTAAAATAAATCAGTCCCACGTTTTGGCGGTTTGAATCAATAAGTGTGAATATATTTTGACCGGCTACCGCGAACATCAAGTGCTGTCGGGTGCCAACTCCCCCATCATCCACGAACGACGTCCCGAGAGGATTTGGCCACTCTGTGCCTCAGTTTCGAGAACGCGGAACAGAGAGAACTTCCCCAAGTGGAAGTCGAGGTGGCTGTGCGACGCGTCAGCGGACGCATTCTGCGCCATCCTCGACACCATCCTCGACATTTAAAAAAGAGGAAGAAAAAGCAACATGGGGTTGCCCCAAGATCAAGAACAAGATCCGTAGACCCGTGCTCGATTTCTTCTCCCACAACAACAAGTAACCAAAAATCGGACGGCGCCGGCGGACAAGCCCACAGAAAAGCGAGACGACTGACCGCAGATATCCTTCGTAGAATTTCGTAGACAAGGACCAGCTTGAATTGTTGATGATCCCATTCCTGGTGATGGAGATATAGTTGAAAGACTTGATCTGCATGGTCCCGAGTTGGCTCGCGCAGCAGAAATAAGACATCCATGGAGTACGCACCACAGAAAAATAATCCATGCATAGAGTGGGCACCCTGAGTCGCGCCTGCTTTCAATCCAGCGCGAATGCTATGATTTAGACGTAGTAATTTCGAGGTGAGGCCGGCTCACCGTAAGAGTTCGCACCACTCGTGATGTGTGCGGTGGGAGCAGGGCAATTGATATGACCTATCGCTTCAAGGTACATCTGCGGTCCAAATTGTGGCTGGTGCGGACGACAAGTCAAGTCACCGGTGTGATACACCAGCAAGTTGTGCAAGTAGCACCGCTGATAAGACGAGCGGCAGAACAAGCAAGTCATCCGCTGAGCCAGTTGCTATGTTGGTTGGAAGAAACAACCCTGTTACTGTCGTAAAACGCCAGTAAGAGATGGCATGGACGTGCAGGGGAGAGGACACAAAGTGGATCACATGTTGTCGCACCGCCACTGATCCTGTCATCCGCTCCATCATGGCATGTCTTTCAGACTCTTTGCGATTTCTTGCGATTACTGAACACCTTACGGGGAGGCTTTATTGCATCAAGAAATTTGCTTCAATGTACACTAGTATTAACAAAAAATATTCCGTGCTGTAGCGATCTCGTATCTACATCAACTTCGCCTTCAAGTATTCAGCGGCAATCTTTTCATTGGCCTCTGCGACCTCTCGAGTTTTCTTGTAATATCTGAGGAAGCGTTTCCAATCCGCCTGCTTGTGGAGTTGGGCGTTACCACTTCTGATCACTGCCAAGCGTTGCCGAAACCAATGCTCGCAGTCTGGCGACCACCACCCTACATTTAAACCGGAAGCACTCATCGCATGGGGTTTGGGCCACCAAGAAACTCTTGTCGTTTGTTCTTCGTGATCTATTTTACTGACCCGGCCTAAAACCGTTAGAACGAGGCTAGAAACATACTAAAACACACACCTGTGGGAATCGCATACACGCCGCATATGAGGTCGATTTCTTGAGATGTGAGAGTATCATCCCAGTATGCCATCGAACTGTGCCCATCCCATAGGCAGACACCGGTTGGAGGAACCTCCGAGGTTGGACCCAGGCAGGCGAGAGCCTCCGGAACCATCTCCCTTGCTAAACGTCCAATGATCCCACCGGCGAACAGGGCAGCACGACCCCGAGGAGACAAGAAAAACTCCCAGCAAAGGTCACGATAAATAGTGAAATCAAGATGTGTGGGTTTGTACCCCACGCGCCGACAACCCAAGCCGGTGTATCCGTCGGCAAGTGGGGGCCGAGGCACGATACTGGAACGGTCGCGGATGCAGATTCTGAATTCTACGCCGAGTTGGACTAGATTGAAAATGATCTCCTGCAGATCGGGACCCCATCCCATCCGAAGAACCTGGAGTGTGGTTGCAGCACTTTCCAGCAAAATGTGGATGCGACAGTCCTCAGGGTAAACACCTTTCGGCCTCAGAACATAAAAGAGTTTGTTATTGAGGCGTTCTGGGGTCACTGCGACGGCCCAATTCGTTTCTGCAGAGATATCGGCTCCCGGTTGGCGAAGGTCGAGCAGCTGCTGCGGTACATCGTTGAGGGACCGTGCGACGTGTATGGATGCCAAAAGGGACGGCAAATGCTCGAACTGAGCTTGTCCCATCTTCGGCCAGCTCTCATCTCCTAGAGACTTGAGACAGAGCTTGTTATCGAGGAACACTGGGTAGCTTTCAGGACCAATGGGCCTTGTGAAACCAAAACGGGTGTGGGGAATTTCAGACATATCGCAATATGGCTCGTACGGGAGCGGAGCTGCGTCTGGGATTTCGCCGGGCTCTACATCTCGTTCCAAGCCGTGCGACTGCATGATGTTGTCGCTGGTCGGTAGTGGACCTATATTTTCTTCCGGATACAGCTCGGTCGGGACACCAGACAGGTCGTTTGCATGGTGGGAGTGAGAGCGAGACTCAGCATCGGTGTCCATCTGAGTGTCGTCATCTGAGTCATAGTCGTCTTGAACCCCTTCGCTCGGGGCAAGCGCCTCGCACAAGTCCCACTCGTTACGGAAACCATCGTACAAGCGTTGATTGTCAGTGAAGTGATCCCACATGTCCGCCGCGGAATTTCGGTTGATGGATCTGCAGATATAGAATCCAGTTTCCTCCTCCCAAATGAACACCCGAGCGCCTTTCTTCCCAGGTGGTGCTCCCTTGGCTGCATGCGTCTCTCGCTGAAGGCGTTCGGCCTTCATTTTATCGGTTTCGGCTGCGGCCAACTCCGAGTTCCGTGCCTGTCAGCGAGAAAGGAAGGAATGTATGTCCTCGCCATACAATTGACCACTATGCTTCTCTGGTTGCGGAAAGGCCGGGCCGCTGTCCGTTGAGCCGGTGGCGGTCGAGGAGGGAGGTCTAGGAGGTGTCGCGTCGGACGGAGAAAACGACGGGGAGGACGGGTGTCACGACGACGGGAAGAATGGACGTCATGTCGCGTGAGGAAGCGACGGGAGGAGTAGGTGGCGCAGGGGGGCGATGCTCTCGCTCGGAATACATTCTTCCAGCCTCTTCATGCCAAGGACTAAAGGCCGTCTCGCCCGGCAAGTCGCGCAAGTAGCGAATTTCCTGCCAATCGGGATAAAACCCAGTCTCCTTCAAGCGTCGAGGGATAGGGTAGTCAGGTACGTCTTTGGTTTTCCCCCAGAAAAAGTAGAGCGGAACCGGCAGGTTCTCGCGGAGGATCACCTCGATCAATGTCTCGAGTTTGTGTTGTCTGTTAATTGGGTCGACGTTTGCGTCGGACACGTTGGTCAAGTCCAGGATGCCACCGACCCTTGGGATGGTCCTATTCCCCACCGCGGAGTTCTCCAGATCCGCGAACCACTGTGCATGGCCCTGCTCGGAGTCCAGTTTTTCGAGCACTCTGTCGCGCCAGTCGCTGGGTCCTCGCGCATCAAGGAGGAAAAAACATCATGGTTATGGAGGCCATGAGTGGTAGGAATGCGTTGCGCGACCGCAACACCGTTTTCTGCGCCTCTTCATGCGTTTTGTAGCGGCGGTAATATCCATGTCGGTGGGGCCACGCGGAGTAAAACTCGGGGAGAAATGGAAGGATACGGTGAGATTGGTCGTGACCCCGGATCTCCTGCATGAGTTGGAGAACACGTCTCATCCCGGATTCAAGTTTCGCCCAAGAGTCCCGGAGATGCTCAGCGAGCGTCCACTTGTTCCCATCTCTAGTGACGGGTAATCCGTTCCGACCGGTACGTAGTTGACCTAGAAGACACCCATGGAAGGGATTACTGCGCGGGACAAACATGAAATACGGAGTTTGCGCCGAGGTCCACGAGATTGAGTGAAAATCTGCATCCACGAATTGATCTTGGGGCTCGGGGCCTCCTTGGGGGTAGGAAAATTGAGCAACAGCTCAGGATCGCCGGCGCGAACTCCAATGACATAGCCCTCCCCGCGAAAGTGCCCATTGAAAGACTTCGACATCTGAAAAGCCATATTGAGATCTCTACTCCAGAGTGTAGCTCAGCGACTAACCGGGAAGGTAGGTGGTTTGGCGGAAGAGGTCATCGCACGCACAATGCTTGAAGATCTGCAGCGCGTGGTTATTCGACTGGAGATCGTTTGGAGTTTGCACGACTTACCAAATGAAAGTCCCAAGCCGACAGATCGAGTCAGCTCAGTGACTAGCGTAAAACGCAAGCAAATGAGTTGAGAGTGAGGCAGGTAAAGCTGTGAGGTTGGAAGTGGCTCAGTAACCACGTAAAACGTGGGCCAGTGAGTCGGAAAGAGGATGCGGAGATGGTCTGTCCGAGGATGTGTCACGCCCATCAGCGAATGCTGCATCGCCACGACGTGATCCGCTCTTCAGTCTTCTTCCGTCGCCAACTGTAGATCGTGTTACGGTCTCCACTTCACTGATGAGCGCTGTTTAAACTTCTTACGGGGAAACACTAGCTTCTCGAGAACCTGATTGAAGGCAACTAAAAAACGGCGACTGAAGATCGTGTTACGGTCAACACTCCACTTCACTGATGAACGCTGTTGAACTTCTTACGGGGGAAACACTAGCTTCTCGAGAACCTGTAATTGAAGGCACCTAAAAAATTGACATAACTTCTATCGACTCTCGGAGACTCCCTTACTACACCACCAAGTTGGCTGCCGCGGCCAGCAAATGGAACGTCTCCTTCGAAACCTGGAGGTCCTCGTAGAACACTGGGCTCCTCGCCGACATCTCTTTGATCCATTCGGCATTGTAGAGGCACTCAGGTAACTTCGTGGGAGCTCCGGATGCACCCGGGGGTACCGTCCCGGTGCCTAGGGAGTGGTTTGGGGCCCTTGTGCTGCAGCTGTTTCAAATTGTCGAGCTTTTTGCCCTGCGAATCGATCATCTGAAGATAATTGGTGACATCCTCGGCGCGCCAGACGCAGAGTTTGACTCTGAAGACGTTAAATCGTTTGCCGCCAGAGAGGATTTCGACTTCTTCCTCCGAAGACATCCCCTCGAAGCCGAGATACTCTAACATCTGGAGGAGTCTCTTCCAGGACTCGAGATCGGGAGCAGCGGTCCCCGATTTTATCTTGATGAGGAATTGGATGGTCTGCTCGCGTGAATGATATTTCTGTGTTCTTCATTAAAACGACGAATTAATAGGACAGTGTAATCACTTACCCGTGCCTTCGCTGAATTACCACGCACATTCGCCGCTCGAATCTCGCGGGTATTCGTTGGATCGGACGGTTGCCTCTTCCTCCGTCTCGTTGCCGCGCGGCTGAGGTCTAGCCCAAGCTTCTCTAGCTCTGTACATCTGGCCCCGGAGCTTGTCAACCAGCCACCCACGTGGGACTGGGTGGTAGACGTCTCCCGTCCTCCGAGGCACAGGCGTAATCGACTATCTTGTCGATGATAAGATTGTTCCACCTCGACTGGCGATAACCCTCGTTGAAATCGAATCTAAAATCCTTTGCGCCCGGGAGCAGAAGGCCGTCCTGGCACGCCTCGACTTCCGCTGGTGATGCACTCATCGTCAATACGAATTGTTCGGCATTCTGGACGCCGCAATGCGCATTCTTGGTCTCCTTCAGTAGCTTCTATAAATATTGTCATCAATGAGCACGACTTTGCGCTATAACAAGGCTCACCTTCCAGCTTTTTTCATTTTCAGTTTCCTTCGATCTGGTCGTCTTGGTCGTTATACCAGCCGTGGCGCCAGGGAGTTGTTGGAGTGCGGCAGCCCAATTCGGCCAGATTCATGTCGCGAACTGCTGTATTGGCCCCAGCCTCGTTGCCGGCCGAGGCGTTGGGCGCTGGAAGAGGGATAGGACTGAAGGGAATGACGGGAAGTTTGGCGGTGATATTGCGCATTTCTATGTCACCCATGATCTTGGTTCGACGGCTACGCGGGGTCAGGCCCGACGCTTGGTTGGCTAGTTTCGCCCGTACGTTGCCGCTTCGTTGCCCTCTCAATCTGGAATACAGGAAAGTTTCAGCGGTCATTTCACTGGGGGAACAACGACTTTACCGCTGCGCGTTCAAACTCTCGAGCCTTCTTCTCTTCTGCCTCCTTAAGAGCCCGGGAGGTTTGGAGCTCTTCCTGAAGCTTCTGATTTTGGGCCAACTGGGAAAATTAAGTGGGTCTTTCCTTCCGACATAACACCACTCCTACCATACGCTCCCCGAACTGGATAGCCTGATTTGCTTGTTGCGTCCGTTGATGAGTGTCAGCCTGAAGCTTATGAATCATCCCCTGATGTGAGGAGATCCGACCAAGATAAGTGAGCAACTCTTTGCATAAAGAAACGGAGTGCTCACGAGGTGAGCTTGCCGATCTGCGTTGTAGCTCTCCGCCATTTGGCGCTGGTGAGAAGCAGTTTCCTGCAGATTGAGGTTCATGTGTTCCATGTTCTTCTGCACCGTCTTAAGGTACTCATGAAGATCTTGATACTCGGCAGTTTTCTCTTTGAGCTTGTCCTTCGTACTGTCTAACTTGTCCTTGTAAAAATTTCGCTTCACCGCGCAACTACACGCGATAAGTATCATTCCATGAAGGTAGAGAAAGGGTTTGTACTTACATGCTTGACTGCCTGCTCTACATCTTGACGCTCGGGGGCAGCTACTAGCTGACGCTTTGACGAGAATTCATTCGCTTCACCGCGCAACTACACGCAATAAGTATCACCCGTGAACGTAGAGAAAGAGTTGTACTTACATGCTTGACTGTTTGCTCTACATCTTGACGCTCGAGAGCAGCTACCAGCTGACGCTTTGGCGAGAACTCCTGGCTGTCGTTCCCGCGCCGCTGAGGGAAGTTAAGTCTGCGTCGGAGCCATTTGATGGACGCATACCGCAATCACCAGAGCCGAAGAGTCAACTTCAAGTTCTGTCATTGGAGTATCTTCGTCGAACATGGCGCTTCTAAGACGTTTGAAGATGGATGATACGATGAAGTGGGGAAAATAGGAATAGAACTGGGAGATACCGCCTCCCAACTCCCGACGTTTTATCAGGCGCCTTGCTTGTTCTCATTCTGGATATTGTTGTCTTGCTTCACATCGCCAATATTCCTTTGTTTTATTTATGCCCGAGTTGCCTTGACGCAATGCCGCATTCAGCGGTCCGTTTGTTTGCAGGCTCAGCATCTAGTTCTCAAAGAAGGAATTTTACATTATAGTTCGATTGCGGAATAAGGCTAAGGACCCATGAATGACGATCTTGATGGCGGAGAAACTTGACCGTGTCGCTTGTGAGACAAGCGACAGGGTGAGAAGAGAAAAAGAGGAACTAGGAACACTGTGCCGCTTGTGAGAACAAGCGACAGTGTGGATGAGTAGTTCGATTGCGGAATAAGGCCAGTGACGATCTTGATGGCGGAGAAGTTGACCGTGTGCTTGTGAGACAAGCGACAGGGTGAGAAGAGAAGGCAAAGAGGAACGCTAGGGAACACTGTGCCGCTTGTGAGACAAGCGACAGAGCTCGACAGAGTGGAGTGGACGTAAGAGGATTTGCTTCCGTGTATGTTTCTGCTTCCGTGTGTCGATCTGTTCCGTGATCGGACATGGGATTTCGGACGATCAAGTCCGAGGCGCGTCTGAGCGCCAGCCACCGCGACATTTTACATCGCAGTCGCGTCGCGTTCCTTTCCCCTACGCATCAGACCTTTTTGGTTCAGAACGGACTCCTGCTGCTCGAAAATGTTCTACATTGGCGATCAAATCTTGGCGGCGACCGCTGGATCTTCGCGCCGTCGCTCTCTAGTTGCGTTATAGTTACCCGCTCTAGGCAACCTTGTTTTCTTGCATCCCCGAATTCAATCGACCCTTTGCGCAGATCACCTTTTCCTGGCCTGGGCGCGTTCCTCACATCCCGAAATCAGCGGCTCTTCTCGCGCATCTGTGCTTATTTTGTCTTCGGCGCGCTTTCTGTTTGGCTCAGGAATGTCTTGGTGTGAAGCCGTCAATTCAGAGAGCTTGATTATTTTCCAGTTGCTCGTACACAAGAGATACTGAAATGAGACATCGTTGGTGTATTGCGGGAAGATGACTACAATTATTTTAACTATGGTTCGCCGCCCTGTAAGCTTCGGCCGCCGGGAACGTCCCTGGCATGGTCAGAAACTGTGTTTCAATCTCGTATTTGGGGTCTGCTTGGAACTTGCGAAGCTGTATAGCCAGCCTGATCGATTGTTAATATATGCATATGGGTCTTACAAAAGAGGGCGGTTGAAGAGGTGAACTCACTGCTCGGCGACGAAGTCGACTAATTTGCAGTCACCATCCCGCATACCTTCGACGTTGAAGAGATTCTCGACAGCGACGCGCATCACAACGACGTCCCCTTTAACATTGAGGAATCCGTTTTTGGGAAGGCGTGCGTGGCGCTTGAAGTAGCACCGGAATGTACTCCAAGTAACGGCGTCAGATGGCAGACGGTGCGTGACGTGGAAGTGGATGTCGTGTATATACGACTGGATGTGGGCATCGTCCATGAGGCTCTCGACGGTGGGGGTTGCGCCGAGAGGTACGGATATCATCCGGTGTAGGGCAGCGGACCTCTACCGTATCGAATTTGGGATGGCCCGAGGCTGGGTAGACTCGCACTTTCAGAGACTAGAGAAGAAGCCTCAGTAATTGGGGTACATGAAAGGGATTGCGCAAATACTTTGCCTTGCGGGTCGTAGGTCCCGCGATGTTGCGTCTATTGTTGGTCATCGGGGAGACTTGGAAGGTGGCGCAGAGAGTAAGGGGTGAGAAAAGTATAGTGAACGCTCACCCTTTAAGAAGTCGCCTCAACATTCATGGACGCATTGGGAAATTGTTGTGATCTTTTAGACTTGTTCCAAGGGGGGCTATATACGCAGATCCTTGTGTGAATGGGACCAGTTCCTGGGACAAAAAGTGACTGACGATGGCCACAGGCGACGAATAGAGCGACAGAATCCCAGAAATCCTCACATACTCAGCGGAATGTTCAGAATTTACAGTCTGCAGCTCGGTGTGAACCACTCTCGAACAAATGACACATCGAGTGGCGCATCGGCAAGTTATCAGATTTGTCCGCAGATATCCTCTAAAAATGAGACATTATTGGTATATTGCGGGAAGTTGATTACAGTATATATGTATGCATTGGAATGGCCCGGTATGGTCGCAGTTCAGGGGAATGCCCCTGGCATTGTCACAAGGTGCGGTTTGACCTTGAGATTCGGGTCTGCTTGGAACTCGCGAAGGTGTACAGCAAGCCTAATGGAATGCCAATCAGTAGATGGGCTTTACACAAAAGAATGGATGAAGAAATGCTCTCACCTCTGAGCCACGAAGTCGGCTAATTTGTCGTCACCGGCCCGCATGCCTACGACATTGTAGAAGTTATTAGCGGCGGCACGCATCACGACAATATCGCCTCGGACGTCGAGACGTTTGTTTCTGGGAAGGCGTGCGTGACGCTTGAAATAGCATCGAATGTGGTGTAAGCACGAACACCAGACGGTAGACGGTGGCAGACGCGGAAGTGGACATCGTGTATATACGACTGAATGCGGGCGTCGTTCATGACACCCTCGACGGTGGGATTACGCCGAGAGGTACGGATACGGTCGGGTGTGGGGCAGCGGACCTCTACCGTAGCGGATTTGGGACGTCCCGAGGCTAGGTAGGCTCGCGCTTTCAGATACTAACAACGCTCAGTGAGTGGGGACAAGGAAGAGGTGTCGCGCAAATACTTACTTTCCGGGTCGTAGGTTCCGCGATGTTGCGCCTATTGTTAGTCATTGAGAGGTGGTGTAGAACGGGGAATAATTGGAGTAGATAGAGCACAGGAAACGCTCACCGTTAATAAGTCACTTCAGCATTCATGGACGCTTCGGGAAACGTTGTAGTCTTTGCGACTTGTTCCAAGGGGGGTTATATGCGCAGATCCCGGGACCAGTCCCTGGAAACGAAGAGTGACCGACAGAGGTGGCCGTGGGTGACGAGCGGAGTGCCAGACTGAAAAGAGTTCAAAAAAATGGGAGATGCTGAATGTGATACATTCAGCAGCTCAGCGCGAACTGCCATGAAGTGATGGTTAAAAAATGGCAGGTGGCTCATCGGATCAGCAGGCTATAATTGCCCCATTCGGCCGCAGATCCCTTGATGGGACGCCGCGGAATACGATCGGCATCCGCATGAGGAACTTCATTCAAGTGGCGGTAAGTCAAGTCTGAATACGTGGATTTGAGATGTCGTCCTCCGCGGTCACCCTCGTTCAACTTTTTGGAAAGTAAATATATTGATTTGTACTACGCAATATTCAGAGATCTTATTACACAGTCGCCTAGAAAAGAGTGAGAAGTTGACTAGTCACGCAAAAGACTGCGTACGTCGAGGGCGCAGCTCAGTTCAGAGACCAGAGACTGCTTGAAGGGCCTTTCTCCTGGCCGAATTCTTCTGAGAACTGGTTCTAAGCTTCAAATGCGCTTGAAGGAGACGGATCGTCGCCCAATTCTTCTCGTACTCTTTGAGAAAAGGACATTCCGCGTTCATCTATTGAGTGATCAGCACGGTCAGGTCCAGACGAGAAAAGGTGGACATACGAGATTGTAGAACTTTTCCAGGTTGCCTTTGTTCTGGTGACTGAAATTGGTCGTTGGGATGAGGTGGATCTTTGCAAGTCTCTTGATATGCTCCTGCACATGATAAATACAATCCGTGGAACCCAAGGCAACGTCATGTCCTGCACTGATTTCATCCTGTTGCGCTCCAGTCCGGGAAGAGGTCAGGAAGAGGGATCGTTCCGGCTTGAGTCGGACACTGAATCTTCGGCGTCTCCGAGTCCGATCCCGACTCGGTGAGGTCGGTGAGCGGACTAGTGGGGGGGGATTCATGCACGCTAGCGGCAGACGATCCAGCAATACCGGTGGTATCAGTCACAGACGGTGGAATATCGACCCGCAAAGTCTGAGTAGGTTTCGGGGGCGCAGGTTTCGCGGGCGCTGGCTTCGAAGGTGCAGGCTTCGAGGGCGCAGGGTTTGTAGGCACAGACACAGGCGGAGCGATGAACCTTGGAATGTTGTGATGGCGGAAGGGACTGGGGCCGTCTCGCAGTAGATGTCCGTTGCCCAAACTGAAACAACCATGGGCTTCGGGGGTGGGGAGGACTCGCCGAAGCTACGGACAGCAACAATATCAGAGAGGGCCATGTCGACTGCTGGCAGCTCCTCCAGGGCAATTATCAAGGAATCTTTTGAACGCCACAAAGAAGAAGGGCCAACAGATATAACAACATGAGCTAAAAGGAGCAGAGCTGCAAAAACAGCTTGGATTGATCTTTGACGCAAAGAAGGAATTTTCCATTCATAGTTCGATTGCGGAATAAGGCCAAGGACCCATGAATGACGATCTTGATGGCGGAGAAAGTTGACCGTGTCGCTTGTGAGACAAGCGACAGGGTGAGAAGAGAAGGCAAAGAGGAACTAGGAACGCTGTGCCGCTTGTAAGCGACAAGCGACAGAGCTCGACAGAGTGGATGAGTGGAGTGAACATAAGAGGGTTTGCTTCCGTGTGTCGATCTGTTCCGTGATCGGACATGGGATTTCGGATCAAGCCGAAGCGCGTCTGAGCACCAGCCACCACGACGTTTTACATTGCGGTCGCGTCGCGTTCCTTTTGCCTGTGCAGACTTCTTTGCTTCAGAACGAACTCCTGCTGCTCGACAATGTTTTACATTGTCGATCAAACCTTGGCGGCGCCCGGATATTTGCCTGGGGGCCTTGTTCCCAATGGGTGCTCGCGTTTTGGCGTGGATCGGGTCGAGTGTTTGTTCTCGCCTAAAATTCACAGGCCGTTTCCATTCATAGTGAAATCACCTGCTCGACTTGCCCATTGCAAGCAATGCACATTGCAAATATTCAAGACGAAACAATGTATTCCACACTCCAGGCGAAGTACAAGGCTGACATGTCCCAGGAAAGAACAACGGAGCCAGACTACTTGAACCCTACCGATGCTTAGCACAACTCCAGAATGTCTACCACCTCCTCCTGCTCTGAACCTGGATCGCCTGGCAAGAAAACCAGACGACTCGGAAGTCCTATCCAACTCGCCTCCCACAACTATCGTTTCCAGCCATACAAGTATGATTATCTTGAGAAAATGAAGAGAACCACCGAAAATCTACGGCGTGTGAACCAAAAAAGCCGAATGGCAGCCAAGCGCAACCAGGTATGCTCGCTCACCTTGATCAGTGAAACGACACTGACTTATCCAAGGGTTCTCCCACAACTTCTGTTATCGCGAGACAGGACTCACTTTCTGACGTGACGGCCGCTTTTCACGGTATTGCATTGGCGAGCTTTTTGGTGAGGATAACAGCTCAATTCCTTGAACTGTACTCATTAGGAACCTAGAGCACCAGTGGATCTGTCCAGTCTCCTCCAGATACGAGTCCCTTATCCTCACAGACCACAGCTCCTCTTGTTGTGCCTCCGAAACACGCATGTTTCACGCGATCCCAGGGGCGTGTGACTACTACTCCGGCGACCACTCGGCCTGGAGTGAGTCATTGCCATTGTCCCCATCACAACGTTGTCAAAATGCGAGTCCATCCTTTTTCACTAAACACGTCTGGTAACACGTCCAGGACAGACCACGGCACCCGTTACTCACCAGGCCCCGCGCAAGGCTTCACGCCATGACTGGTGTTGTCCCCACGGTGTGATTCGGGAGCAGGTAGCGTGCAAGCCTTCAAACCACAGTCACCGTTGCCCCCACGGTATCATTCGTAAGCAAGTAGGTTCTTTATTCCATCCACTGCCATTGCTGGTAGTAACAGCTTTTCAAATAGGAAGCTAAACGCCAGAAGCAGTTCGTCCGTCGCTGCCCTCACGGCGTCCGCCGAGAGAAACCCAAAACGAACAGAGGTGACTCGGATAGGTCGACTAGAAAGAATTAAGTGACGGTATTTAGATACAGATATGCTATACAATTTCACTTTTCTTGCCCTCGAAAGAAGCTGTGGTCACAAAGTGCGAATGCAAGTTCCATCTGGTAATACCCCAAAATTCACGTCGCAATTATTTTATGAGCGCTTAGAACTTCTAAGTTGAAGTAGCGTAACATAATGTTTGTGTACGCGACGTAACCACCTGGGCTGAACTGAAGAGTGCGAATTAAATTCGATTCAAACCAGAGAGCGGTGTACCACCGGATCAGTCCAGGAGTTGAATGTTCAAACGCTGAAGCAGTTCGATGCCCAATTGATACTTCGGCAGATGTCCTTCCGAGTGCGGGTTGGAGGAGTTTGAAGGCAGCGTGATTTTACGGCTACTCTCGCAGTTGAGAGGAACAAGATTCAAAAACGTCAAGTGTTAACAAGAAAATTAAAAGAGATAGATAATAAATGTAAAGCAAGTAGGTCTAACAGGTGATCTATTTAATGAAGCTCGCAAGCTTCATCTTTAAGATGTCCTGCAGCACATCCATGTTTTTGGTACGCATAGCCAAACGACGCCAGTAAAATTGCGCCTTGGATGAGGACCAGAATGCCCCTCGCACACAATCGTACCAGGACTACGCCTGTCTGCAGTTTTCTGCCACATGATAATGTCGTTTAGTCCAACGCCATCGCCGGATTTTGCGGCAAAAATCGTGGCGATGTTATTGCAGTCCGCGGTCTGGTGCCATTGTAAGCCAAGCGAAGAAGTCTCGGAACTGATCCTCACCGCGATGCTTTGTACCCAATCTTGCCCCTTCATCAACAACTTGTCAATTACTTCTCCGCTGCGGCGGTCAAAGATGTAGACCACGCCGTGGTCGCTTCCAATGACAATGGCTTTGGAATCGTCGACGAAGCGCACCTGTCGTGGCCGCCTTTCCTGGATAGTGACAGGGACAAGAGAAAGTCTTGATGCGCTGATGATCATCGAGGCGGTAAAGAACAGGGCCGGATTCTATGTCATCGATACAGACTGTAACCCGGCGATTGTCCACGATTGCGTCTCCGCTGAACTTTTGGTAAGCATGTTACAAATACTGGCACAACGAAGGTGATTTACATGCAAGTCCCAATTTCCCAAGACTCCAAATGACTGTCGGCTTCCTCAGAGCCAGTAAATGTACGGCTGAAACAGCGACGATTTGCGGTCAGCATCCATTGGGTGAAATGGTAGACTCACATTCTGCCGTCATGGATTCCAAACACAAGAATTTCTCTCTCATTCCCCCGCATCACCCCGAAAACAATCGACTTGGGAAGAAAGTTGTTGACCGCGATGCCCCAAAGTTTTCGAGGCGCCGGTGCCGAGGATAAAACATAAAGCTGGACGAGCGAGTTATAAGTGCAAACTGCCAGGCGATTTGACAGAGCGTCGAAGGCGAGAGAGGTGATTTCGGAGTCCTGAGCAATACGTTTGCAATAAACTTCATGGAAACTCTGCTGACCCTGTTACTTTTTCAGTATCGGGGTCGTGATAATCCGGCTTGGGCTCACCACAGCCTTCCGCCAGCAAATTAAAAAGCCGGTAACAGTACCGTAAAATAGATTCTCGCCGGGCTCGTCGTCACGGTTGGCCCAGGTAAGTGCTGTGGTCGCCCCTCGCTTGCCGGAGGACGCAGGCCTATCGGAGATCCGAGTCATGGACATTAAATCCCATGTCCTCGTGCCGTCCTTTCCTAGATCCAGCGTAAATGACATATTCAATGGATAAAAAACGACGCTCACCGCCGCTTGCAAGGAATCTTCCGTCGTCAGTCGCTGCGAGACAGTAGACAGGACCGGAGTGCCCTTCCAATCTTCCGTTCCGGCGGTAGTTGTTCAACATAGCAGTGCGAATAAAGATAGCTTCAAATTCTTATCTAGGGATGGCCGACACAGACTCTTTATTCAACCGTAAATCAAGGAAGTTGTTGTATTTCTGGCCCGTTGTAATCCTTGTTCTGTGCCTTCTTACCTGGTACCCTTGTTCCGTTGTTCTTTGCTCCGGCGATCGTTCCGTGCTTCGACTGGAGTTCGCAGCGGGTGATATTGTCGTCAAGGTGAGGGTCCGCATGAATGCAAGGACAAGCGAGAACAAACGCTCGACCCGATCCGCCCCCAAAGGCGGGCATCCGTTGGGAACAAGGACATCAACGGCGTGAAGATCCGCGCACCGCTTGGGCCGCCGCGAAAATTTGGTCGACAATGTGAAACATCGGCGAGCAGTAGAGGATGAGAGCCAAGAAGAACGCGACCACAATGTAAAACATTGTGGTGGCCAGGCAAGAGCGAAGGCAAGAGATTTTGGATCGATCACGGAACAAATCCAATGTCCGATCACGGAACAGATCGACATGTGGACGGAAGCAGTTGCTCATCCACTCGTCTCTGTCGCTTGTCTTACAGGCCACACAGCTCTTCTTCTCTTTTCGCCCTGTCGCTTGTCTTACAAGCGACACGGCATTGTTCTCTTGTTTTTCTCTCACCCTGTCGCCAGCCCCACAACAGGCTCGGCCAAATTTCTCCGCGCCCTACAAGTTTCTCGGTGCCTGACCAGTATTCGTCATTCATGGGTCCTGGTCTTTATTCCACAATCGAAATATGAGTGGAAGTTTCCTCCTTCGGTATGTCGTTGTTCATGGGCCCACTAGTACTAGTCCTAACATAAAGACAGAATATTTTGGGCGGACAAAACCAGCACTCCCATCCAATATTTTTGCATTCCCCCTAATACTGAGCATGACTCCCCCCCGTCCTCGTTCTCCGTCTGTGTCGTCCGGTACGTTCTTATCCCTCGCAGAAAGATATTATATCTCAATCTTTCTGCAGATGACAACGACGCGCAATACTTCTGCTCCTTCTGCGACACCTGCCCCACGTGTGGCACCGACCCCAACCATATGCCAGTCCCTCATCGTGACCAGGCTATCCCGCTTCCTGCTGTCCGAGGTGAATCAACATTCTTTTGCAACGTAATTGAAGCCTGACCGCATCTGTAGAACGTATACTCCCCGACATCCCTATCGCTCTTCCTTTTACCCTTTTCATTCTGGAGACGTACGTCCACGGCGGATGGCTCCATCTCGTCATCCACTATGCACTGTGCATGCTAGTTTACTTCCTCTGAGAACCGTAGTCACACGTTCTCGTCAATTCAATTTCTCGCGCCATTGTTCCAATTTTTTTTGCGTCTGTGAAGCATCGCCGCCTTCGAGCCAGACACTCTACGCCTGGTGCCCATGTGAAGCATTGCCGCCTTCGAGCCAGACACTCTACGCCTGGTGCCCATGTGAAGCGCCGCCTCTGAGCCAAATACTTCCTCCGACTCATTCGTGACCATGACCGTTGCTCTCGTGCGGAGGGGCGCCCTAGTCCCCGGTGGCGGCGCGAACTGCTTCATGTGAGGCGGACCGGCACCCTCAGGCTTTCATGGCACATTATTGCCGAGCGCAGAGTTTCACTGCTCCTCCCAGACCAAGCAGACCTTGTTCCTTCAGAACAAGGGATTGCCGAGCGCTGATTTGCACTGCTCCTCCCAGAACAAGCAGACCTTGTTCCTTCAGAACAAGGAGTCCCTTGTAACTCTTTGGGAACAACGAAACCCAGCGACTTAAATGGCTCGCTCAAGAATTTGACGGTTGTTCCATTTCGTCCACATTTCTCGCCCCGTCCCAGGTCGGCGACAACGTGGGTCCTCTGTGAAGCTTTCGGATTGACGAGACTCAAATACTTTCAAGCTCTTGTCTCGCTAGCATCAAAGCAAACTCCCACTTCCCATCCCATCCAGGTCAGCGACGCCGTAAGTCCTCTGCGAAGCCCTCGGATTGACGAGAATCGAATATTTCAAAGCAGCTTGTCCACGTCAGACTGTTAAGTCCTATCTCATCCAAATCGGCGACAACGTAAGTCCTTGGTGAAGCTTTTGAATTGACGAGACTCAAATATTTCCAAGCAGGCTGCCCACTTTGGCGAATTGTCTTGTCGTCTCCTTACTAGCGTTTTACGTTGGCAACGAGCTACCCACTTCCTCTTCAGCCGGCTTCAGATGCCTCCAAGACAAACACGTTGCATAAAATGCCTTATCCCTCACATGGTCCCCAATTCCAAATACACTGCACATCTCCAGGAGATCCAACAAGGCGCCAAGGGTCTGGCAAATACGATGTCTGCTCTGACCTTGACCCAGCCGACCCATGTCGCAATCACTCCACCAACCGTCGCGCCAGATCCTCCGCCCCTTCCTTCGGAGCCGGACCGATTATCGAATTTGTTGACCGCGCTGGTCATAGCAGACGATGATCCACTTCCGTATCACCAGCCCTCCAAACTTTTTTCCTCTCGAGCGGAGGTTCAGGAGATGATCGCGCCGGAAATCCCCTCTACATTCCATCCAATTTCTACTTCCGAGGCGACTCGGAGTATCTCAACTCTCGTCACCCATCAGATGCCCGTCTCCCAAAGGAAAGAGCACGGAAAGGCTATTCTCGTGAAGATACAGCAGGACGTCGGTGCTGCACTCGAGAGCCTGGGTGCTGGTTTTGATAAGGAAAAAGCCAGAAGAAGTCGCTGCCATGCGCATTGCTGTTGGGTCCGCCGCCGATGTCGTGCTTGGCGCCGTGGAGTCTCTGAAGGCACTTTCACGTACGAGAACGCTTACCGCTCGACATGATTCCTGCTGACGAGACTAATTTCCAGGCAACTCCCACCTGAAGGAATTGAGAACGGATGTCGAGGACGCGGTTCGGGTGTTGGATAAGCACATCAACGTCCTGCCGGCGGTTCTTCGTCTTCAAATCGTCGACACGACGGAACCTGTGCGATACAGTGCTGGTGAGTTCCGAATATTTCTATCGGGAATTTTCCGTTATTTATAAGTCCAATAGCGCATATTTTTTCCAATCCGATCGCAGACCTCGATCTCATCACGCACATCGCCCTCCTGCTGGTCGTTATATGTAACGTCATCATCGGTATTGGGACAGATTCGTGCAATTTCATCCTCGAGACCGTGAAGATCATCGTCCAATTGGCAATGTCAAATGTTGCTCCTGGGCCTGAAAGCGATGCCAGGCGGAGCTTTACAATGGAGCAGCTCCCCCCCAATCTGGCCGCGGGCCTTAAAGCTCTTGAAATCGAAAGCACAACCACCGTTTATGCCGTGTGCCTGTCATGTAGTTTCTTGCATGCGCCGGAGGAGGACAAGGTCACTGGAGTGATTACATATCCTGATGTTTGCCAAAATACTCATCTCAAAGGTTTTCATGCGGAATTCATGAAAACCTTCCAAGGGCCCGATCGCCCGTCACCTCACAAGAAAACTCTTTTCATCCACAGAATGGGACGGCTGCGGCTGGCGTTTGAAGTGCAGCTGGATTTTTTCAACCCCAATGGCACTCGAAAGCACGGGAATCACGACTCCATCGGGATTATTTCAATAGCGTGTATGAATCTCGACGGAGACATCCGTTACAAGCCGGAATATATCTATGCTTGCATCATTCCTGGCCCACACGAGCCCGATGTGGACGAGATTGATTATTATTTGGGCCCTATTATCGATGTCTTTGTGGCGGGCTGGGAACGCGGGCTACATATCGCCCCCACAGGATCATCAGTTGGGGGTCGGGATGTAGATTTGGCCATCATCCTATCCATCAACGATCTCCCAGCTGCTCGCAAAATCTCGGGTTCAGCAGGTGTCTCGTCCCATTTCTTCTGCACGGTTTGTGATTGCTACCATACGCAAAACGTGTGGAACACCAATTTCCAAGACTGGAAACGCAGGGATGTCCGTTGTCTGCGTGAAAACGCCATGCGTTGGAAGAATGCTACAACTCGGAGTGAGCGGGAACAGATATTCAAGGAGACAGGTGTGCGCTGGTCGGAATTATGGTGTCTCCTTTACTGGGATCCTACCCGAATGCTCGTGATTGACGCGATGCACTGTATTCTGGAAGGCATTGTTCAGTATCATTGTCGCCACATCCTCCGCCTCGACCTGGCGGTCGCCAAAGGATCGGAGACGCACATCGCCTTCAAATACGATTGGATCGCCTACGATTCTTCTACAATCACCTCCAACCAAGATGTTCTCTCGGAGAGAGAAGAAAGCCTAGACCAGGTTTCAAAGATCCACGCCAAGCTCTCAGAGGCTATTGTTCCCGCCGATAGCGACATGCCCGGTACTGACGAGGAAACCCTAAGAAGATGGCTCGCCACCATGAATGTCCGCCCGCTACGATTCGTCGCCAGCTCCCTCGGACTTGGCGTGGATCGTGCCATGATCAAGCCCATTATATAGATGCGCTCATTGCCTGGGTAAGTGTCGAATCAGCCCAACATCACGTTCTTCATACTTATTTATTTTGGCAGCGATACACCCAGCGACTAACGGACCCTGAATTCAATCCGAAGGCCATCAATCTGTCTGGACTCAAATTCATCCAGCGCGTTATTGCCAAGACTGTGACCCCTTCGTGGATCAACTCCGTGCCCAGCAATTACGGAGAGGCCAACGCAGGCAGCATCAAGGCGGACGAGTGGCGGACCCTCGCCACGATCTACATCCCTATTGCCCTCGTTTTGTTGTGGGGCGACCAACCCAAATACGAGGCGGAGCGGCTGGGAGCCATGTTAGCTCAAAGCATGGCCCTATTCCAGGCTGTCACCCTGGTCTGCAGATATACTGCGTCGAAGGATCGCGCCGAAGCCTTCCGCCTCTTCCTCAAAAAATGGGTGGACGAAACGAATTCGATTCACCCCCACACAGATGAACATAATGCCAGAATCAACATCCATGCGGCATTTCACATCTTCGACTTCATTATCCTTTTCGGTCCTATCATGGCCTGGTGGTGCTTCCCATTCGAGCGTCTCATCGGCACCCTCCAAAAAATCAACACCAATGATCATGTTGGAGGTGAGCTCGAGGGGACGATCGTTCGGTCGTTTTGGAGAGGCGCCAATCTCCGACGACACCTCAATCGTCCAGATTGTCCAGAACTTATCAAGCAGTTCAAAGTCCTGTTTGAGCATACATTCTCCCCGCGCCTGGATACAAGTGCCGAGTCTGTTCCCAATGAAAACGGCAAGGACCGGGCTCATTACACGCATCAGGGTATCAATTATTCACGGGCCTCAACGCATCTGGGCAATAGTCTTGTGATATATTACCCCTCCCCCAACACGACGTCGCCAATTGCAGGAAGCATCCAACGCATTGGGACCAAGGGTGATACCACCTATTTCCATATCCAACGGCAGGCACCACTCCCTCCAGGCAAATTTGACCCATTCCTTCCCTTCCCCCCACTTCCCGGCCAAAACTTACTCTTCGTTGATGCAAAATGTAATCGACAAAGTCCTGCCAAGTGCAGTGCTTTCCCACTGTGCCCGAATGGAATTTTCCGAGGATCGCGCAGTAATTTTGGACCTGTCCAGGGTATGTCCAGTGTATAGTTCTTTCAAACTTGGGGTGCTGACTTCGCATAGCAATAACTAGAAACCTACGTCGATTCAAGACAGATACCCTTGGCCTATAGACACAAAATAATAATATTTTTTTTGTGTGGTTAGTGTAGATTGAACCAATATTTGTGTGAATTATAACGCCAGTGCTGCCCGTAAGATGTTCAGCAGTTACAAGAAATTGAATAAGTAGTCCGCGGAGAAGCGGATGACAGGATCAGTGGCGGTGCGACGACATGTGATCCACTTTGTGTCCTCTCCTCACGTCCATGTCATCCTCTTACTGGTGTTTTACGACAGTAACAGGCTTGTTTCTTCCAAGTTGGAAATTCCAACCAAGCAACTGGATCAGCGGATGACTTGCTTGTTCTGCCGCTCGTCTTATCAGCGGTGCTACTTGCACAACTTGCTGGTGTATCACACCGGTGACTTGACTTGTCGTCCGCACCAGCCACAATTTGGACCGCAGATGTACCTTGAAGCGATAGGTCATATCAATTGCCCTGCTCCCACCGTACACATCACGAGTGGTGCGAACTCTTACGGTGAGCCGGCCTCACCTCGAAATTACTACGTCTAAATCATAGCATTCGCGCTGGATTGAAAGCAGGCGCGACTCAGGGTGCCCACTCTATGCATGGATTATTTTTCGATGGTGCGTACTGCATGGATGTCTTATTTCTACTGCACGAGTCAAATCGGGACTATGCAGATCAAGTCTTTCAACTATATCTCCATCGCCAGGAGGATGGGATATCAACAATTCAAGCTGGTCCTCGTCTACGACATTCTAGGAAGGATATCAGCTGTCAGTTGTCTCGCTTTTCTGCAGGCTTGTCCTCCGGCGCCGTCCGATTTTTGGTTACTTGTTGGTGTGGGAGAAGAAATCGAGCATGGGTCTACGGATCTTGTTCTTGATCTTGGGGCAACCCCATGTTGCCTTCTCTCTCTTTTTCAATTGTCGAGGATGGTGTCGAGGATGGTGCAGAATGCGTCCGCTGACGCGTCGCACAGCCACCTCGACTTCCACTTGCGGAAGTTCTCTCTGTTCCGCGTTCTCGAAACTGAGGCACAGGGTGGCCAAATCCTCTCGGGACGTCGTTCCTGGATGATGGGGGAGTTGGCACCCGACAGCACTTGATGTTCGTGGTAGCCGGTCAAAATCTATTCACACTTATTGATTCAAACCGCCAAAACGTGGGACTGATTTATTTTACAGATACAACGGTAATATTTATGGGAGCAGACAGAGGTGAGCCAACGCTGCGAATATTTGGGGAGTATCCATTGATGAGGTCGAACTAGGCAATGCGTCGGTAGTACACACAGACATGTACTAGCAAGAAAGGTATGTGATCTAATCTACAGTATGTACGGATGCTAATATGCTACAGTTTATATTATCGAATTGAATCCAAGTTACGGGACCAAGAAAATGAGGACGCAAGTCAGCGCCGTCCGAATTTGAGCAGGCCTACGGCGTATTTAGCACATCGCCTCCGCGGACGAAGAATTTGGCTGAAGAAAATTTGACATGTCAAGCAGCAAAGGAGCAAGTCAATCAATCTCACCATGCTATATTCTGCTCGCCCATCTCCTCGAGGCATTCGACCGCAAGCCTTTCGATTTCCTCCAGGGAGCCTCCTGGATGCATGTAGTGGTATTCTCGGTGGCGGCGGCTGCACGGGCAGGGTTCTTCGAACTTGACGAGCGCGTACCCTTCCTCGAGCAGCCGCAGGCGGATAATCCGCTCTGAACAAGATAAGCGGACACAGACGATTATGAGCGGGGAAACCTCACCGGCGAGGAGGTGACGCTCGACCTTGAATGCACAAAACCAGACCTGAGTCTGCCCGACCTCGCAGGCGTGGTATTCAAGCTGTCTGCGGGACACGCAGGTACTCGCACCCCACTTGACGATCATCTGGTGGGAGAGCTCCTTCGGATGCAGTTCTTGGACGGCGTTGTTCTGGAGGACTCCCGTGAAGTACACGTAGCCCTCGCCCTCGTCGAGATAAGGCACGACATCGCCGTCTTTTAGCCGAGAAGCTCATCCCTTTGTGGCCCGGGCTTGAGTCGACGGCTGCGCAAAACATGAAGATTCTGTCAAAAAATTTACACTAACCCACATTCTCCCCAGCTCGCGTATTTCGGCCTTCGTCCGCTTCCGTGTCCTCTTCCGCACCGGTGGGCAGGGTCGCTGGCGGGTCATGTTGGATACGTATGAGCAATGGATTGCAGAGACACGATGGAGCAACAACGAAAGTGGCCGTGCTTTTCGAGCGCGACGAAAACTCGATGAGCCGCTCGGGAGTGCGCCCGGAAGGACTGGAGACCGCGGAGGGCGACAAAACGGCTGGAACGAGTCCTGGAAGTTGCACTACCGAACGGACTGTGCGCCTCCGAAATTGTAGGGTGGGAAGTCGTGACACAAGCGTGACTTCTCCACCTTTTCTCTTGCTCCCTTCCACAACATCGCTCGCATCCTCCCTACTACGCCCGCTCGCCAATGTACCTGCCTCTTAGTCCAAAAGCTGACTTGTATCAAAGGCTCCCAACATGGATTTCGTCCTTCCACAGCTGTCTTCGCTTTCCCGATCCCGAGAACCTCTTTCTGACGACTTTCTTTCAGGAAATTCAAGCAGAGCCCTCCCAGGTCCTTCCAGAGGTATGCCTCATTTCGCCTCTGCAATCTTCTCTTCCATTTTGAT
Organism: Mycena olivaceomarginata; assembly: GCA_029378375.1. NCBI lineage: Eukaryota > Fungi > Basidiomycota > Agaricomycetes > Agaricales > Mycenaceae > Mycena > Mycena olivaceomarginata. The sequence continues at coordinate 101,779 of JARKIC010001278.1, forward strand.
CACAATTTTGTCGCAGGCACGGCCCGCCAACTCTTCTCTCCGCTGCCGCCCGTCCCATCCGATGAATCTGGGGCGATCCCACCCATTCCGTCCCTCCCCCGGCGCTACTCCGCCTTCGGATCCTTCCACCGACGCGTCTCCGACCGGCGCGTGTGCCCGTCCCATCTTCGTCGAATCTGAATGAGCCCACCGCTTCCGGATCGTCATCGGGTGGAAGGTGGATCTGGAGCCACATCTGCTGCACCCGTCCCCAGCCCTATCCTCGCCTCATCCCGCCCCTTCGCGTTCGAGCTCGACTCGCCCCCGCCGCCCTAAGCCGTACGTGCCGCGGGCCCTTCCCGTACCAACGACGCCAGTGCATCCGGCGCAACTGGCGGCTCTGCTCTGCGCTTCCGGCGCCCCCTCTCTCGCCTCAACTCTTCCGACGAAGAAGACTTACTCCCCGCCGCAGCGCCACGGGCGCGCCACAACCCGCCCATGGGCCCCGGCGGCGGGTCCCGGGACGCCTGCGGACGAGACGGGCGGAGGGGGAAGGGGAGGCGCGGCAGAGACGGCGGAGAAGACGCACACGGCGCACGCGCGCGCGGCGTACGTCGCGCTCATGCGGGTGTTGTGGGCGAAGGCGGTGTGTGCGCGGGGGTGGGGACGGGGTGAGTTTTCGTTGTCTTTATGCTTTGCCTTTGGGAGGCAGCGTCGAGTGTGGGAAGCTTTCACGCAGAGGGCGAGTGGGGAGAGCCCGCCCATGTCAAGTCGGCGCTGTGAGGGACGCCATTTTCCCCCCCTCATTGCTTTTTTGGGCCATCGTGGAGATCGTAATGTGCTGACCATATTTTGCAGACCGGCTGGAGCGCTTCGGCGTGTATAGACGGGACGTGGGGGACACGATTATTAATGCGTGCGTACTTCAGTCCTCCCTAGCTCTTGCCGCCACTTCCCCCCGCCCTCCATCTTGCCTCGCTTTCTTCCCGCTGCTCCCCACTTCCTCCGTCTTCCCTCCCCTGCCCTCCCTCTACCTCTCTCCCCGCTTAGACGGACGACAGACGCCAACGCTGACGCGCATACAGATAATACATCCTCCGGGATGACCTACTCGTGTACCTCGTCGACGAGGCGGCAAAGGGGGCGCGTGGGAGGTGCGTTGTGATTTTCTCACCTGCTTTACTTCCCTTTATCCCCGTTGAGACGACTCTCCCTCCCTCCCTGTCATCTTGTCGTCCTTGTGTCTACTTTCCCCTACCTCCCTCCCCGTTTCCCTTCGCCTGCTCCTCCGCCGCCTCCCTCCTTCTCTTCCTCCCGCCTCCCTTCACCCTTACAACTTGCGATACCAGACCTCCACTAACTCCTCCCTCCCAGACGATCGAATCCCCGCTCTTCCTCCTCCGCGCCGTGCACGAGGCGCTCGACCTCGACTCCACCTCCTTCTCGCCCACCGCCCTCCCGTCCTCCGCTCCTGCGTCTGCGCCCGCGCTCTCGGTGGGCGGCGCGGCGCTGGACCGGCTGTTCGGGGACGAGGTGTGGGGGGCGGCTGTTCGGGGACGAGGTGTGGGGGCGGTTGCCGGTGGCGACGGGTGATGCCGGGGCGGGTGCGGGTGCGGAGGCCTGGGGAGGGCAGAACGGAGGGAAGGGAGAGAGGGAAGCGGAGACGCGGCTGAGGCGGACGGTGTTGGGCGTTGTTGGTGTGTTTCCTGCTGCTGATGTCGTGCGACCGACACTATCTTTCCTCCCTTCCCCCATCTATCTCTCCTCCTTCCCTACCGCTTTTCTCCATCTTCCCTGCCCGTTCCCTCGCCTCCTCCCTGCCTCCCTTACCCGTCTCGACAAAGGCCTGACGCTGACGCACCACCCACAGACACGTACGCCGCCTACTTCACGACGCGCGCGCCCGAGACACTGCTCGCGCCGCTGCGGTACGTGCTCGGCGCGCTGGGGGACGCGGATGCGGGGTGTGTTTGCAGGTGAGCTTTTGTGGTGTTTGGGACTTGCGGGGGGTGGGAGTGTGGAGGGGATGTAAGGCGGGTGAGAGTGGGCCGGTGAGGGAAGTCGGGCACGGGAAATCGGGCACGGGCACGGGCACGGGGGTGGCGAGCACGAGGAGAGAGGAGGGAGGAGCGGGGGATTTCTATTTTTGCTGCATGCCGACAGCGAAACAGACGCTAACCACACTTCGCATACAGGCCGCCCTCGCACTGCGGAGTCTGTGCGACGCCAACCGGCGGGCGCTCGCAGCGCGGATCAGCGCCTTCGCGGAGGTGCATGCAGGGCTGGGTGGTGTGCCGGTGTGTTTGCCCCGCTCTTGTGCCTTTCCATCCTCCGCTCGCTAACGTGTTTTGTCTTGCGCAGGACTCGGAGAAGTGGAAGGTGCTGCAGAGCATCGCAAGCGTCATCCAGGCGCTGCCGCCTGCGGAGGGTGTTGCACCGGTGGAGGCGTTGGTGGGGCTCCCATAGCCACCACCACCACTACCACCACATCCACACGCGGGCTCACACCCAGATCATGCCCGGCGCCTTCGACGTTTCCGTCCCCCCGCTGCCGCTGCGAAGCGCAAGGAGGGCCAAGGGCGCGCGAAGCCGAAACCGAAGCCACGCGTCGAGGCGAGGTGGGAGTGGACCTGCCCAGTTGCGGGGTGCGGGAGGGTGCATGGGAGTGAGCTGGTGGAGGGGTGAATAAAGAGAGAAGGGGCCGATTGGGCTGTTTGTGTGAGGTTGTGATTGGGCTGGGGACGGGGAAGGGCAGCGCGGCGAAGACGGGCGGGGCCCGGGGTCGGGCCACAATTAGTTGGACACGGCGCTGGCCGTGGGGTGCAGTGTGATTCAGATCCCTGTGGTGCAGCGGAGCGCGGTGTATCCATGGTTCACCATCTTCCAGCTGACACAGTTCTTCTAGATTATCGCGGAGCTTCTCTGACCTGGCCACAGGGATTCGTCATCCAGTGGATGCCTTCGAGATAATGTCGCGGAACCTCGTCGCGGGGTCCGTGCGCATGTCCCCTCAGAAGTCGACTTAGAACGCTACTTCTGGTGAGTTTTTATTTTCCTCGTGTTTAAATATTGATTTGAGCTTTGCCAGCGTTAAATTCGATAGCTTGTAGTTGCAATTGTATTTCGTTTGGCCTTGAATGCATGGGGGGCGCCTCGTTCTTCTCTTAACTTCTGCTGGAAGCGGATCGCCCGCAGACAAGCGGCGGATGGGCGGCAGATAGGCAGAGGATGAGCAGCGGACGAGCAGCGGATGCTCCGCGGATGGTCCGCGGGCCACATTACAGTGCAACTGAAATTTATAAATTCGGTTTTTATTCCAGCTTGAGCCGAAATCAAAACCGAAATCCCAAGTTTCGCAGGAGCTGAAATGAGAACCGAAACTTATGGTTTCGGTTCTGCTTTCAGTCCAATGGACGTCTCGAGTTTTGGCTGCTTTTTTTTCAGTACTGAGACACTTAGTTTCCGTTCAGGATCTCAGCTAACCCGAAGTGTAATACGTTACTTTGCATCTCAGCTCTGCCTCGGCTCAACTGAAAGCTTTTTTTTTTCTGTTAATTTCAGATAGCATATCAGACAAAATGAAACTAAAAAATTCAGGTTAAATTTCGTCCGGCCCGATGTTAGTTTCGACACTTAGTGTGTTGTCATCAACGTCGGGCCTTCCAAAACTTGGCAATTGCCGGTGTGACTTAGAGTCCGTTGGCGATGGAGAGAAACTGATTGCATCACCGGATTGATTCGGATTCAATGCCGAGATGGTCCGACACGCTTCAATATCCAGTTTTTTCCCTTCCAATTCAACCTTGGTTGAGAAAACTCGTCTGATTCCATGAAAATTTGGTGGACGTCTGTGAGACCGTTGTGTTACATAATTTTCACTGGCGAACTCGAGTTCAACTGGTCCAAGTTGAAAATCTACTTTCATAACGAAGCCATATAGATAACAGCTGTGTCTACAAAGATGTACAAACTTTCATCTGATGGACAACGCATGCCGTGCCGAACAACCTTACAAAGCCAAACAACATATTTTCTGAATCATCAAGACTTTGGACGTGAGGCAGACCGAGCACGGTTACAATCAGTGTGCAGGTGAGATCGGTGACCCAATGAAATGGATTGACATCGTCTGCACGAGAGGTTGAACAATGTGAAAAGTCAACGTTCAATTCCGGAAGTTCTCACTAAACGTACATGAATTATTAGGGATGGAGATCCCGCAGTTAAGACAAGTCCCTGGCCTTCCCTGTCCGACACGGACGACCACCAGAGTTATCGGAGCACCATCGACCAAGGGATATGTGCTAGCGTTGGGTCCAAGTAACTTAGTCGGTCGCCGAGTCGGGTCGTTCGGCGACTGTCGACATTTCAACATTAAGAAGCCCTCTGGCCTGTTCCTAGAGCCGTCTCGCCTGGAAATTAAATCAACTGCGTCAACGTCAAGGACACCAAATTCCGACGCACCAAAAGTCCCATCAATGATGCATGGTGCACTGATAACCCCAGATATCCCGGGCCTGTACAAGCGCCGTCGGACGGCGTTGAACATGCTTTGGACGACGCTGTTGTCTGTGAGATTCAATACCTGGTATTATAACCAACCCAATTTCTTGCTGGTTTCTCTTCATGGGCTTGAAGATGCTGGATCAAGCAGCTGGTCAAAGCGCGTATTTGCGAGCACGTAATCAGTATTGGTCATTGTCGGATATGGAGGGGTTCTTAACCGCAGGAAAGTCGGGCCTGAACCGACGATACACTGCGGGGTGTTAGGACCGCCTACACATCGCACCCGTTTTTCTCGGCCCTGTCCGCGCGGGCGTAGTATAAAGGGACCCGCAGTGAGTAGTCTTCCCTCATCGCAAATCAACTCGAATCGCCATGTCCCAACCCTCTGTTTTAATCGTCAGTGCCATTGTCCGGTGTTGTTAATTGGCACTAAACTCACCCCCAATACAATTAAATTTATAGGCCGGTGCCGGTCCTGCTGGGCTCATTCTCGGCATCTCCCTCCTCAAGAATGGAGTGGCTGTCCGCCTCATCGACAGGGAGTCGAAACATCGTGTTGGCTCGCGGGGTGCTGGAATTCAGGTCAGTTTTCACATAAAGAAGACAAACCATTCCCGATGACGCCAGCCGTACAGCCTCGCACGCTGGAATCATATGACATTCTCGGTGTCCTCCCTGAGATCCTGAAGCGCGCCGACCCTGAACTGTGTCGTAGGCGGATGTACGAACTTCCTGGCGGGACGAAGGTCATCAAAGAACTCCCCGTGGTCGAATATGTCGAGCCCACCCCTGGAATGCCTCAAGTACCCTTTTGCCCGTAGATTCGCCGATCTTTCGTATTAACATCTCGCACTTGCAGACCAACCCGGTAACCTTGGGTCAAGATCTGCACGAAGAGATACTGCACGGATATCTCGTTGAACTGGGTGGCACGGTCGAATTCGACACCGTGTTGGGCAGCTTCGACCAGCTTCCCGACCACGTCGTGGCGCAACTCGTCAAGGCCCGTCCCGACGGAACGGAGGCGACTGAAAGCGCCAAATTCGACTGGCTTGTAGGCGCGGATGGCGTCCACAGTGTCGTTCGTAAGCAGCTTGGGCTATCTTTTGTGGGAGAGACGAAAGAAGAGGACTATGTCCTAGTAGGTGATATCGATGTGGTCAACAAGAGCCTCGACCGCAAAGTCAGTATATTCATTTGTTTCACCAATGATCTGACTGACTGCGTGAAGTTTTGGCATTACTGGATTCCGCCGTCGCAGATGTAAACTGCCGCTCCATTTGCACCTTTTATGTAGTTGACCCCTTCTGTTGCAGGCTCATCCTCCGCCCTGGTGCTGGCACAAGTTGGCGCATGGCATTCACCGGGGCTCCGGAGCATTGGAAGAAAACATTGCCCACACGCGACGAGTTCGTCGAGGAGTTTTACGCCGTCACTGGGCGGCGCGACATCAAGTTCGGCGCCGCTACCTGGCTATCCAGCTTCAGGTCAATACTTTTCGTCTGGACGCGCAATTCACTGACCGCATCTCCGCAGGCCCAGTATGCGCATGGTGGACAAGTTCGGTGTCGGGCGCGTCTTTGTTGTGGGCGATGCCGCCCACTGCCACTCGCCGACAGGTATGTAATTTGCCAAATGCTGTTCCCATGCTGAATTCCGATTGTCCCTCAGGCGGACAGGGACTCAACTCCAGCGTCCAGGATTCGATAAATCTCGGCTGGAAGCTCGCACTAGTCGCAACCGGCCGCGCGCCAGCCACCCTCCTCGACAGCTACTCCGCGGAGCGCCTGCCCATCATCGCTGAGATGCTCAAACTCACCACCAGCCTGTACGAGCAGACTGCTGCGACTGCAGGCACGGGCGACGTCGGAGGCTGGACGACGGCTTTTAAGCGCGGTGGGGCCCTCAGTATGCTCGGCGTGAACACGCGCGGGAGCACGATTGTGCTTGTGGACGATGAGCATGCGGCGGCGGAAGGGGGAGCGTACGCGGCGGCGGCTCCTGGCCGAGTACAGGCGGGGTATCGTGCGCCCGATGCCCCGGGACTTGTCGGTGCAGACGAGACGACAACGCGTCTTTTCGACGTCTTCGGGCCCGCGGCACACACAGTCCTGGTGTTCGGTGGAGACGCATCGGCACATGGCGCTGTCAAGCACACACTGGCATGCTGGCCTCAAGGCACGGAGCACACGATGTTGATATCTCGCGCCGGGGAGAAAGGGGAAAGCACGGTACTGGGGAAAGTGCTGGAGGATCGTGAAGGCCATGCCCATGCCGGATATGCGAGTGATATGACGGCGGGAAGTATGACTATCGTGATTGTGCGCCCGGATGGAGTGGTCGGCGCAGTGGTCTCCCAGGCCGAGGGCATTGAGCGCTATGGCAAACTCATTTTCGGCTGAGGAGCGGTATGAATTATTTCACTGTACCAGCTTACTCGTAATCTCCTCTTATTTATGTCCTGGACCGTAGATGCGACCTGTGAATGGCTGGCATGCATTTAATATTATCTGTCGAGACAGCTGGCTATGACCGACACGATGCTTGACGGCAGCGAGTCACTGCTTCAATTTATTAGAAGACATCCGCGTCCGAAAAGGGCACCGATGTGGATGTGACTCCTCGAAATTCTGTGTTGGTTGAGTCTTAAGGTACAGTTCTGAGATTCTGGATCCGGACGAGTTTTTGACGAGTTTGCTCTCTTGCGCAGGCCCTCGGCAGGTTTCGGAAGCAAAGACCGGCCAAAGAGTTTGCCCCGGGATGGAAAAACGCCGAGCAAGGACCTTCCCATCCCACTGGCAGTCGTCCGTCGAAATGGCTAGTGACTCTGAGTGGCAAGACCATAACGCGATCAAGTGATACTATTACGCGAACAATCATCGTCATCAAACACGCCTTGAAAAGCCCCTATTCGTGACTTGAGACGTCCCGAATACATGTACATAAATCCAGCCTCCAGAAAGGCTTCTGCAGAAAAACGTATGGAGAAGATGACACAAGATCGATAATTCCGATGGATCCGTAACCAGCGCTCTATGACCGTTATGTCATTCACTCGCACACACAGTGCATCCGCTCAAATGAAGCACTTTTCCCAAAGACACTTTTTTTCACCTGTTTCTTTGAAAGAAAAAACCACGGCAACCTAACCAGAACCCTACAATTTCAGACAAGCAGTTTCCGAGAGAGGCTTCCTATGAATATACCCAATGCTGCAACTTTTGGCCTCGCGCAGGTTTCAGCTCGACCTGTCCCGTCTTCAGATCTTGTGGCCGGAAGATTAACAAAGATACGTATGTGACTCCAGGAACCGGTGTGAACCTCCTGCCAGACTTGATCGGCATTGGGCATTTTGATCTAGAAAAGATTTGAGTCGACAGAAGCCCCAACAAGAGTCCGACACACCACAGGCTGGATACCAGGCCCGCCCGCATAGTCCACGGCAAAGACGGTGGGTGCGAGGTTCTCTGCCGTGACGAGGCGGTTCTGGTGATTTAAAGAGCACACGAGGTCAGAAATGCCTCGTAGATGTGCTCTGATCTTACCGTGGTCTCGTCGATGGAAAGCCATTTGTGCGTCGCGCGATTGTTGAACACCCACGCACCCCTGTCAACTTGGTAACGGCTCCAATGTACAAATCGATTGTGAAATATTATTTATCAAAAGACGGACAGTATACCACGCCGTAGAGTCCGTCTATGCCACTGGCGGCGACTTGAACATCCGCCTCCAAGGCACCGTCGGTGACGAGCCATTGGTTGCGGCATTGCTGATAGTCACTGGAATAACAAACTACCAGGACCAATCAGATTCACTGCTCGAAAAATACAATGAGATACTGACCTTTTCCGGAAGGCCTAGTTTCGCTGCGGAGACAGCCTGAAACATGAAACAAGCCAGGTTGAAGAATTAAATTCGCAAGATCCATGGAACTGCACTTGCCTCGTTTTTGGATGTTCCATTGGGAGTAGGAGAGGCATATACAAGGGAAAGGGCAACGATGCTGAAGGATATGAAAAGCATTCTCAAATGATGGGGCTCCGAAGTGTCAATAAGGACGGCGAGGTGAGGGTGAGGAAGGTCATAAGTATATAGGATGGGATCTGTGACTGCTTCTTGATGTGCTGGGTGGAAATTCGAGAACCTGTCGTGAAGAGTCATTGACCAGAGGTACTACGGCGAGTTTAACTTCTCCCGCTCGCTCCCCAGTCGTCACCATACGGAGGGGGATGCTTCCAGACACGATCGCTGACCTGGCAAGTAGCTCAGCCCATGGTAAGGTTACTCTTGGACTAGAGTCCGCGGGGACCGCTTGGCACGTACTCGATCCGAAGCCTTGGCGGAAGTGTGTTCGCGTGGAAGAGCAGTAAGGGCACACCCTGTGCCATGAAGTACCTCCGACGTGGGCAATACAGGTATGAGGGCAGCGTAGGGCACAGAAAGGATACCTGAAATCGAAGGACGCGAGTTGCAGCCGCACGTTCGAGCTGATATCGAGAATGCTGACCAGTAGTCGTAATATCCCGGCGGCGACCTGATTTTACCGCATGAGTGTCGCTGACGAACGGCAAGAGAACGCAGCCCAAGGGTCGTTCGTATTATGGCTGGGAGAACACGGCGATGCACTTCGACACACCTACGCCAAAACTGCAGGCCACGATTCATTGCAATAATAAAAATACTGAGTCGCTAGCATCCGAATGAGAAAGCGACAAGCGCCAGAGATCTCGCAAATTTTAAGAAGGAGATTCCTGAGAAAGAATCAGCTTCCTCCCGAAAGACAACGATCGCGTACCAGAACCAACATCCCAGAATTATTCAGGATCGGCAACCGTTCGCGTAATAGCACCGGCTGCCACTTGTCCCTCGGGACACTTGAGTCGAATTTAAAGCGAACGGTGGTCAAACTGGGGAATGTCTGCGTCGAGATGAGGCAGTCTAGGGCCGTCCAGTGAGATTCATCTTGCACGAAGGTGCGGAGTTCCGCATCCGGAAGTGAAATGCTGAATGTAATGTCAGCGAGCCGAGGAGTTCTGAGTACGCGGAGGGTCCTCAAAGCTGTGGACATCGCCCCTGGGGACGACACCGCGAAGCAGAAGACCAACAATTGATCTAGGGTGATGTCGTCCTCCCATGCTCCGAATTGCGGCCAGTCATCTGCTGAGATGTGTGAGTATGGCGCGCCAACAGCGCAGGTAGACACGGCGTACATTTTAAATGCAGATCCAGTAGCTCGAGCGAGGTTGCGCAGAGTTGAACCCACCGACTGGCTAGGAATATGTGATCCACACTGAGGCGAAGATGGCGAAGGCGCGATAAGTTTACCAAGGGCGGCGATTTAGAGAAGAGCTCGATCAAGGGCTCGTTGGAGGCGAAATCCGAGTCAATGGAGGACACATCCAGGGTGTAAACAGCCATACGACTAGGCTCGTTCTGTGCAATGGAGCCGCTGCCAGAGGAAACCCCAGGGAGGACGAGGGCGGACAGTTTCAGGCGCTGAAGCATCATGCCTGGATGCGGCGTAGCGAATATGGTGAAAAGAGAAGGCAGCTCGGTCACAGACAGTCCCGAAAGCTCCACTGACTCGAGTGACGGGGTATGGAGGCACAGATTCATCGCCTGTTTGAGGACTGGACTCCACTCCGATCGTTGGCCCTCTCGTATCGCGAAAGTCCGAAGACTTGAGAGGAGCCGTACGACGGGTACCAGAGTGGTGGATTGGGAAATCCAATATGTGGTGACGCTGGGGTGCCCGGCCTCGGATAGAACAAGCCCCGTTACATATCGAGCGAGACTGGGGTTCTTTTCTAGCAATTCCCCCAGGAAATCACAGCGGGTTGGGACGGATGGGTACAAAATATGCAAGGAGCCTTTAGTCCGGGTGATGTTGGCACGAGGGGAGCCAAGAAAGATGTTAGCGAAGAGGTGCACTCGACTGCGGACCAACAACTGTCTTGCCGCGGCACCGCAAGCAGCCACGGTTGTGCGGTTATCTCGACTCGCATCGACAACTGCCTCGAGAACTTCGGTGGGCAGAGTGGGCGGCATTGTGGTCTTGGGAGGTCGTGGTTTGAGCGGCTAGCCAATGTCCAGCGTGTGAAAATCGGAGCTGTCAGCCGTGATTTCCTTATCGTGGCATCCACACACCCAAACACACCTTTGTGAAACCATGTTCAAGGTAGAACTCGCCACTCAGCTCGCCAATACTCGTTCTTCAGCGATTAGTGACCGTTTGTGTAGTCGTATGTGCTTCGATATTTAGTACGAGGTTGAGCTTTATTTTCTGGTCGTCCAGGGCGTTGACCTGGTTATAACTTAGCCTCTATCTTTGAGCAAATATCTTCCGCCGGAGAGAAACTGGACGTATTGGAATAGGCTCGCCCATTCAAAGGGTCACTCTCTCCAGGAAAAACCCCACGAAGCGCGATATGTAGGGTATGCTAGATCATTTGTGGCCAGTTGAGCGCGAATATCTGGAATCTATATTCGGTACAGATGAAGCGAGAAATTTCAAGCACTTTCTTAGTATTGTCAGGCTCACACAAAGCTTACAGTCTGCCTGAAAATCCGTACGCGATCAGGTCCCGTGACCGTGTATCGGTTCGGAGAGAACGGCATCGTCCGAGCCGCCCAAGAGCCGCCATCCGCGCGAACCGAATGAAGGTCTCCTTTCACCCACACCATGGCTCTACAGACTGTGGTCCATGTCTCGATGCCTTCAGCCCCCTCGGAAGCAGCCGCCTCGTACACGACCACCACTACCAACTCCGATTCCTCCGACTCCGGTTTCTCCCTCTCCTCGTCTCCGCCTCTCATCATCGCGTTTCTGGCGGTGGGGGTATTTGCAATCTCTATGGTGACGTTCTTCGGCTGGCGCAGGATGACTGCTGGGCGGGTCTGGATTGTCCCAGCTCCTACAGTTTCAATTGGAGAGACTCCGAAGCTGTGGGATATTTGGAGTCCCCGTGAACGACCGCACCGTGCAACGGAATGGCACAATATTCAGGTCTGTTACTGGGCGATAAAATCTCCCTCTGCGTTCTGAACTTCGAGCAGCCCTTGGCTGCGACAGTTTGGGATGAATACCCTCCGCCTGCACCTGCAAATAATGGCCCTCCTCGACACCATAGTCTTGTTGCAGTGGCCCTCGCCCATTTGCGGCGGAGATATCGACGCCGCGGGTCCCAGGATGGTACTGCATTGGAGGAAAAATTGAACCACGACCCGCTCGTGCGGTTACAAGTCGCTGTAACGATCGCTATGCCCTGTCCAGATTATGTCGGAGATTCTTCACGGACAGAACTTGACGATGATGAACAACTGCTGGAGTATTCTATCGGTTTGTACGAGATGCCATGGGAAAAGACTCACTGATTTCGCATGTATAGTGTATGCCGCCTGTATTTTTCCGCATCTGTGCCAAAGATGGTGAAACCCAAGGAAGGCGTCACTGTGAGCTGCCAATAACGAACTGATTGTTTCAGCGGCAGCGTCTATTGAATTCGACCTGTCAGCCTCCGGTGTAAGCGACAGCTGGGACTGACTGTCGATCATCGCTTTGGGCGATTGAGCGTCAGGAGGTAGGTTTCGTCCATGTCTGGTGCAAGAGACAGCCCCGCGAACAGTACATGCAGCAGCACGCAGTCCGAACGCAACACCCCACGCTCCCTGACTTGTGCAGCATCCGTAAACCGCCGCCACCGCGCGTCGAACACGATATTGATGCGATTCTGCTGTTTCGGACATAGCTGGTTCCACTCGGGGTAGGTTATTTGTGTGTTGACGGTTTCAAATATTGCGTCGAGGACGTTCCCGACAGTGACACCGAGCCAGTTGTGTGCTTCTGCCACCCACGATTCCTGTGGGAAGATACCGCAGGTGACGCGCAACAAGGACACCGGCGGGTTTGTCGCGTGCTGGGAGAGCTCAAGTGCGGAGAGAGTCCGGTCGGAGGCCGAGACATGACGCGCTGTTCGAGGTGACTCGCGCAGATCCCAGAGCAGTGGGCAACAATGACCCAGTTCCCCGTCATGCTGAGAGTACTGCAGGAGAGGATGGAGAGTCGGGGACGACATGGTGAGATGACGACTCTGGTCTGCCCGCCTGCGCTTTATAACATGGGTGGGATCACTAGGATGTAACAGCTCAGGATTCCAAAAACGGTCGCGGGTCCGGGGCGCAACGGGTTGGCCGCCTTCTGCCGTTGTTCTCTGCGCTTCTAATTACTTCGCTGGTTGATGGCTCAGAATGGATCGTTTTGATGGCTGAAAGCCGCCGAGTACGGGTATATTGGACTAGACGCCTCAATTGAAAGACGCCAGTGATCATCTCAACAGCACTTCAAGGCACATGCAACTTCAGGGTTCTGACTCACGCACAGCTTGATGAAGCCGCTCCCCGCTAAACGTGTCGCGTTCTCGAAGAGCGAAAGCCCTGCCAGCCCTGGACGTCCTTTGACGAGGTCTGACGCGTAGTGACTTGGAAACTGATGAGGCAGTGTAAGGTCGCCGCCGCCGCAGTGCAGTGGTGCAACTTCATTTCAAAAATTGTGACGCCTTTCTGTAGGGTTCACGGAACGGATATCCATTTGTGAGCACAAGGCCGCAGCTCACTGCGTCACTACGCAGGGGGCGGTTCAACTTGCAATTTCCTAAACGGACGTCCGCCGACTCCGCGGCGCATCAACCGGAATAGCCCGGTAGGAACAATAACTGCGGGAGTCCACATGTTTTTAGGCGCTTTACGCGCCTGTTTCCATGCGTTTCGATAGTTCATCACGTTCCCAGAATGGAGGTTTTTTTCGACGGCACGTCGATAATTCATTGAAGCTCGGACAACACCACAGCAGCGCAATTTAGAACAATGCTTCATATTGACAAGCCTACAAAATCCTTGATAAACGAAAAAGAATACATGTCACAAAAAGAAAGAACGAGATCTCCATTCCCTGACAAAACAGCTACGTAGCTGTCTTGCGACGGCAAGAGGCGTCGAAGATCTGGATCTTGCACACGTTGATCGACACGTGACAGACCCCCCCCCTACCAAATATTTGGTCGGGCTTGTCCACAAACAAACTACTGCGCGAGTGGCGCGCAACGGGTCCAACGCGTCTGACCACCAACAAGCAACTCTTGGCCACTTCCGCATCCACAACTGGTTTGAATCTCCCCACGAACAGATCCGGATTTCCGCTGCCGAGCAGCTGGCATTGAATATCCCGGAAGACAGAATCCTTGGATGGCCATCTCTACCTCCACTGGGAGTCTCGGTACCTGGGACACCAGATCACAGCCAAAAGAGACCGGTCTTGTGTCTTCAAATTATGCCTGCAGCAAAACATCGAAAGACGGTGGACAAGGAAAATGAGAACCCAAACTATACCTAAATTACACAAACGGGGCCTGTAGATTGTCAATACTTAGCATAATCATCATTTTGAAAGCCCTCAGAACTTTCTGTAGTCAGTTCAAGAATGAAGTGAAGATTGAGTCGCGTCGTGACAACTGTGATCACGGCGTACATCAAGGCGTACATATTACTGGTATAAAATGTGTCTAACTTGGCCCTTGATCTGGACTGTTCAATTCGTGTGAATTTGAGCAAAGGGCGATACTGTAATTTTACACTAATTACTGTAAGCATCCCTCCGCTTGTATGGACTTGAGCCAGAAAGCTTTCGAGACATTCGCCACCCTGATTAAAGGGGAAGTCCTCGCCTATCAGGTACGCACGTGCCGATCAACATATGAGAGATCCAGATCTTCGACGCCTCTTGTGCGACGGTCAGATATCGCCTCGTCGTATTCCGGTTCGGAATCCTCCGTCGCAACATTGGGACGACCCAATATGCGCCAGACCTTCGGCACTTCTGATAACGACCCTTCATTCATCTTAGTTTGTGTGGTGATGATTAGGTTTGGGCTATGCATCGCGCGTTTCACCCAGAACGCCTAAAATGGAATCAACAAAATTGACGTCAAGATTCAATAGAAATCGCGCACATGGCCGCTGTCCCAAGTATTTGGGACGATGTGCGTCTCCTGCATGATTTTGGGGGTGCTGGTCGCGTTCTCAGGGTCTTTTTGAGGCGCTTGTTCAGACGGCCGCGTCGGCATCCGAGTGCGCTGCCGGAAGCAAAGCCATACGATGACGCATGTACCCGAGAGCGCGACGATGATGGCGAGGACGAGGAGGACGTCCACCGTGGTAGACGATAGGGATGCGGGCGAGGCTACCCCAGATTCGTGGAATGGAGCGGTGCTGGGAGTCGGGAACGTCGTGGCGCTCTGAGTCGGCGAGTGGAAGACGCGCGTCAATGGTGACCCATACGGACCTATGGGTGGTAGAACGGTGGTCGTGAGTATGGGGGCCATTATGAGAATCCCGACAGGAATTTAAATGCAGCCATGGAGGTCGTGCTATATGTCCTTGAGCACCTGTGAATCACGATCACACCCGCAGAATAGGTCCGCCGTCTGAAATGTAGTTCTTCTTCCGTGTCTCAAGCTGTGCCGAGTGAGATTAGGGGCTAAAGAGAGCAAGTTCATCAAGGGATTGTGCGTGGTGAGCCTCTTCTCAAGTCTAGTAGTATCCAGCCTTTTGAGCGACCAGCGGATCGAAAAAAACATCCCAGAATACATAGTTCCTTTCTTTAGATTCAACAATCGTCCTGGATTTCGGAAGATTGAGAACCAGCCAGAGATAACGGGCAAAAGTAAAGCGCGACGCCGGCCAATGCCGAGTTCTCATCAGGCGGAGTGCTTCGCTGCCGAAAGATTTTGTGAGATTTTACGTGGAACTCATCTGGTATTCTCAGGTAGCATATGTACTTAATACATCGTGCCATCTCCTCACTCGCAGGCAGATCCTTGGAGACCGATCTAATCGTCCTTTAAATACCTCGTTAGAGAGCGGGGATAAAGCATAGAAAACCCCGCCGACACTACCACCCCCAGGAAACGCACAAATGCACTTACGTCCGGCTCACCGGACGCGTCGTGTGGGGCTGCGGTGTAGATGCTCCGGGCTGCGCAGGCCAGCCCCTCATTGCATCTACCCGACACCCACCAAAACCTGGGGCTCCCCTGTCCCAGTCCAATTTGGTCCGAAAATACATTTTTGGCAGTACATACATAGAGTCCTTTCTCGGAGTCCCTTTACATCTGAAATCTTGTGCTCCAATGGATGCCTACAACCCCACAACCTGCGCATCGGCAGGCGAAACAGTGACCGTCCACTCCAGCGTAAGATTGATCTTCCCCTGCGCAGGCACAGCGCACACCCAGCTCACCCGCCGGTCCGTCTTGTCCCCGCCGTCCCACTGCGCCACCACGCCCTTGCTCACATTCGCACTCGCGCTCTTTTTGCCCTTGCCCTTCGCCCCCGCCTCCGCCCCTGCATTTGACTCTGCTTCTGCTCCCTTTCCAGTGGCACCCTCGCCCTCGCCGAGCGGGAGCGCCGGCTGTATGAGCTTGACCTTGACCTGCGCGTTGCGCGACGCGGGAATCTGGTCGATGATGCGCAGCCCGTCGACGGGCACGCTCTTGGTGTTGTGCACCGTGATGCGCTGCGTGAAGCTGTGCGTCGCGCTCTTCTTGTAGAAGCCGGACTGCGAGAGCTGCTTGACGACGGGCGGGTAGGTGACGCGGATGGAGGGGTCCAGGCTGCATGCGGTGAACAAGTCAAATAAGTTGAGTGGACTGGAAGTGTTTGAGGAAGGAAGGGGAGGCGCACCCGAGGGGACAGTCGAAGCTTTCCTGCGGGCTGACCGGGGGGACCGTGGAGCGCGCGATGAAGCTCCCGTCGACGTAACACGTTCGCCGTGCCGCTCAGCAGCGTGTACTCGGACGCGTTCGTGATGTGCGCCTGCGAAACAGCCATCATGCACAGATTAGCTTGTGCACAAGACGGAGGAGGATGCGGGTGCCGTCGTACAGTCAGATGCGTCTTCGCCTCGCGCTTCGGCACGGCCACCCACGACATCACCGCCTGCGGCCGCAGCTCTACGATGGTGAAGTTGTGCGCGGCGCCGTCGCAGGGAATCGTCACCAGGCCGGGCACACGGAACGTCGCGTTCACGTTTCCGGTCGACATCACGGCCGCCTCTTCGTGCTTCATTTCCACCACTTCGGGGCTGTAGCTTCTCGATCGGCTGGCCGAACGCATGTATAAGGCGGTGGGTGTCACCTCCGGCGGAATGAATGGAACTACTGGCGACATCGGGGCCTCATATCCGGTATACACAACAGGTCGGTAGATATCGAGATTCCAGGGGGACAGTTTGGGGACGCCGAGTCCGAATGTCGGGGTAGAAGTCTCGAGCTGCAAAGGGACATTGTCCCAGGACTTGTGAACAAGTTAGCCAATTGACTAAGCGCCATACTCAGTCAGCCTACCTCTCCCGTATTCTGTTTGATAGCGGCCTTGTAGATAAGCTTGACCGGCGACTCTGTCGTATCCATGTCCACCCGAATATCATAGAACGCCGTCCAACTCGCGTAAGGTACGGCTGAATGGATATTAGCAACGGTTGAGGTGTAAGCTGCGCATACGGACCGTAAATGAGCGCGATCTCGACGTTCCCTGGCGTTTGCGCGAAGACACCGATAGCGGCCTTGTTGCGCAGCCTGTTGTGCTCGGGCGGGATCGCAATCTGCGCGCGCTCAGCCGCGATCTCGGCGTCAATGCGCTGCAGTTCGCGCGTCAGTTCCTTCTTCCTGGTGTCCAGTCGCGCGCCGGTCGTTTCATATTGGTGGAGCACCGGCTCGAGCTGTGTCACGGGGAGATTTTGCACGGTGAACGAGCCCAGGTATTGCCGGAGCGATGATAAGGCCTGCTCGCAGCGTGCCAGCGCGTCTCCCCTGTCCCCCCGTGTGGTCAGGAGCTCTTCGAGCTTGGCCGAAGACTTGGGGACGCGTTCGTCCTCCATGGACAACGTCACATCGTGAATTGTCGCCGCGCCACGGCCCTCGACCCTAGTCATCGCATTAGTATCATGCGGTCGGATCAGTCTCCTCGAGACAGAGTCGCAACGTCTCAAGATATCCGGCGGAGGAATATTGAGCAACGCGACTTCTGCCTCAACGAGACCAAAGCGACTACGCACCGCAGAGATTCCGGCTCGAGAACATTCGGCAGCCCCGAGATGTAGACTTGGTTTTGACCAGTGTGGACAGCGAACTTGTAGACTCTTGTGACCCTCCGCGCGCGTCGGGTACACGCTGACTGAGGGTGATCTTGCTGTCCGCAACCGATTGCAGTTCAATGCTAGTCGGCTCAAAAGCAGGTGGGTTGGCGTTGGTCATTGGAAGCGAGGAGGGCCGCAGAACTCGAGGGTGTACAGTTCTACGAGGCGCTGGGGCGCTTATTAAGGCGCGAGGGTGTTTACGAAGTGATCTGGTAAGTGCTGGGTCCCGTCATCCCCACGCGCGTCGAGGACAAGCTAAATGATCTTAGTCGACGAAAAGCAAGTGTGCCTTGAGCGTTTTCATAAGGGCGATCCAACTGGCAAGGTACTGGGAATGGCAGGGGCACAGTGTGCCATTATTCGATGATTTCTTTCAGTTGAGCTTGAGACTGACGAGCAACTGGAGGGCGGGCAAGAGAAACTCGGCATACCGAGCCGTGGGCGGCCCGTCCATCACGTCTAGATCTTGTCTCACATCCTCATTTTTCTACACCTGGGCCAGCCTGGATTTGACCGCGGCTGTCGTCCCGGCTGTCGTCGCAACCCTTTCGATCTTCCTCAACTTTTTCGAACCTTCATAGCTCGTCGTTCCGGTCTTCTTTGCTGTTCCCTCTTGTGCTGTTTTGATTCTATAGCGCGAACAATCGGGCGTAACCGGTTCCCCCGCCTATGGTGTTGCGCCAAGACCAAAAAAAAAAAAAAACTTCCAAAAGAAAATCCCAAAAAAGAGAGAGAAAGCGGGGACATTTAATCCCTTCCACTATATACATTTTTCTTGAGTTTCCTGTACCGTTCGTTGGCCCGTATTGTAAAGACAGAAAACAATACCAATTCAGGCATAAATAGGCCCATGTGATACTCGGCACTCAAGTTGCCTCTTCCCCAGACTCGCGTTCCCCAAACTTTTCGCACAGCGTGGAACGGCCCCTCTGAGAGATGGAGGAACAATCACAGTACTTCTACAGCTCGCCAACATCTCCTGGCGAGCCCCGGGAGTTTACCCCGCGCCAAGCAATGGCCTCCTTTGAGAACCTTGTCGCGCTCGCAAACTACCAGGAGCGCCTCAAAGGCGCCCGCAAGATCGTTTGGCGCGATCGCGGACAGCCTGTAGTCGAGCTTCCGACGCTTCTAGACTGTCTAGAGCACGCAGGGACGGGTGCATTAAGTGCGCGGACTCCCCTTTGGTTTCTTTGCGTTTTTTCACCCCCGGACAGGAGCAGCTACACTTGCATTCAACATCCGGGCGTCTTTAAACTTGGTTCTGGCTCTCATACGAATACACAAGGTGCCTAGGTCTGTGGCGAGGCGAACGCGATTGACGTTTTTGCCTGATCATACACTACTTCAGGGAGAAACGCCTTGCTTTAATCCGAAATGCAATCTTTGGAACCGACTCGCTGCGGTTTGCAGCCATGCTGGGTAGCTGCGTCCTCTCTCCGAGTCTTGTGCAAAGGCTGAGCTCAATCTCGCAGGAACGTTTGCCGCGGTGTATAAATTCTTGATCAATGCCTTGCCGATTCTCATCCCTGCCATTAATCCCCGTCCCCGCACCCTGGCGTCCCCGTTCGACGACGACGAACGAAGATGAGGAGCTGGAGCTGCCTAGGACCGTATCCTACCCCCGCTTCCGGTCCCGCAACCCCTCTCCACCGCCGGCGCGAAGCCCGGCTGTCCCTGAGCGCCCACGCACACATGGCCCTCGGTGAGGTCTTCCCCATCTTCTTTTCATTCTTGCTTACTGTCTTTTGGCCAGTCCGCAAGCGCACGCGTCGGTGGCATAGTGGACTTGCGGGCGGAATTGCAGGGGCTCTCGCCATCCTATGGGAGAAGCGGAGTCGCCGCGTGGTCATCGCACAGCAGATGTTTGTCCGGTACGTCGGACAAAAAGTTCTTTATCACTGGCAAGCTCATCTCTCCGCAGCGGCCTCCAGGGCACGTACAATTCGTACTCGGACAAATATGGTGTCCACGTGCCATACGGCGCTGTCATGGTCTTCGCCGTCGCATGCGGGCAGATTATGTACGCGTACACGATGCGTCCCGACACGCTGCCGCGGAGCTACATCAACTGGATCCAAGGCGCGAGCCAACTCTCCACCGAAGGCGTCGGCATGAACTACACACCGCCGTCCGCGAGCACCGCATCGACCTCCATGCGCTCGACACGATCATCGCGCGCGGGGACGCCAGCCGCACCAACGCCGCCGCGCTCGAGGCGCTGCGCGCCAACGCGCTCGGCGGCGGCCCGATCCCGCATTATGGCCCGTGCGCGGTGCTGCACCCGCGCCTGACGAGCTGCTGGAGCGTGCCGCTCGACCGCTTCGTCGACGTGTTCAAGTGGATGCTCCCGATCTACTCCGCGCTGCACTTCCTCCCCCCGATCCTGCTGCGCTGGCGGCAGTTCCGCGCGGACCCCGGGCGCGTGCTCGTGCGCTCCGGGCTCGGTAGCGTGCGCAGCTCGGCGTTCCTCGGCGTGTTCGTCATCATCTACCAGGGTGCGTCTTTTGTCTCCTCTTGTTCACTAGGCATGCTAATGCTACCTGCCCGCAGGCGCGAACTGTTTCAAGCACCAAACCTACGAGCGCATCATGGCCTCGCCCTTCTGGCGCAAGCTCCTCCCCGCGCCGCTCGTCGACCTGCTCATCTCCAAGGGCTCCTTCTGGGTTCCTGGCTTCCTCGCGGGGCTCGCGCTGCTCATCGAGGAGGAGCGCCGCCGCGCGGAGCTCGCGATGTACGTCTTGCCGAAGAGCCTTGAGAGCGCGTGGGTCGCCGCGCGCGGCGCGGGCTGGTCTTCCGCACCGGGAATTGGGGCGAGAGCGCGCTGACGGGGGCTGGCGATGGGGATGGTTATGGTGCGTTGTTGTCGTTCTTTGTTCTGGCTGTGTTCGTGCGTTTTAACTAATTGGTTTTGTTCGCGCGCAGAGCACTTACCAGAATTCTCCGGAGCACCTATCGGGCCTAGTGAGGAAGATTCTGTATCAGTTCATGGGGCCGAACTAGATGTGGAGCGCGGGCTAGATCAGATCCGTGTCGGTGTCGGTGTCGGTGTCGGGGAGGCGGGAACGGAAAGAAGAATACGAAGGAAGAAGTAGGTCCCGTGTAGTGTATATCAATTCCACGAGCTTCCTTCTACTGAGCCCAGCAAAGTAAAGATCGCCGGCGACGAAGTATGCGATGTGGAGACTGAGGGGAGGTTCTCTGTTGTGCTCATACCCTCGTACTGCCCACTAGGTCCAGATTCGGATTCAGGTCTTCCAGGATGTCGACAGCGAGCGGGATTCTGGTGCGTATACATGATTTGCTTTCGCTCATTGATTCACTCGCCTTCAGGCTTTGTGCACAGTTTCGAAGGATCAGTGTCCGGCGCTCAGCGAGGATCTCTTTGACCGGCAACCTCAAGACTCAGAGACACACCCCAAGCACGTATGTATGCCAGCACTCGACCACATTGCCCATACCCCAACCATCGTTAGCGCCACCAGACACGTATCCCTTCCTCGCGCGTTGGGGGTACCAGATCTGTTGGGCCACAAAACGCGGTTCGCCCTGGCGCCAAAGTATTGACGACACAGCCTGCGTCACTTCCACTGGTCTCTGGTTTCGCCTCCAGCGCAGTGCCAGCAACCGGATCACCGCAATAACCATGCATACGCGCCAGCGCCCGACGGCGTCTTCCTGGAATGGCCTCGAATTCTGCGGTGTGCTGTTAGCTCCTACTCGACCACGGCACCTGTATTCCAGCTGACTCTTGATCGCAGTTTTTCGCGGGAAGTAAGATCGTCTCTACGTGATGCGCGAATAGTATCATTGCTCTGCCTTTTCTACAGCTTGAGAAGACAGTATATACTGCTGGCACCGGCACTCCCGAGAGTCCGACCATCCTTATAAAGAAATCAAAGTCCAGCGCTCCTGGAACAGCCTCACATTTTACAGCTTGGCTCGGCTTCCAATGACCAGCAACCCACCTGCATTTGAGCCCACCAGCATCGAACTGCAGTCAGTTGCGGACAGCAAGATCATCACAGTCAGTTTGTACTCGACGCGCGCGGAGATTACAAGATTGTACAAGTTCGCTGTCGAAACTGGTCAAAATCAAGTGTACATCTCGGGACTACCCAATGTCCTCGAGGCCGAATCTCTCCGGTGAGTACTGGCGTTGATCCCCTTGTGCCAGATAGTAATGCGATGGCTAGGGTCGAGGGCCGCGGCGCGGCGACTATTCACGACGTGACGTTGTCCATGGAGGACGAGCATGTCCCAAAGTCCTCGCCCAAGCTCGAAGAACTGCTGAGCACCCGGGAGGACAGGGCAGACGCACTGGCACGTTGCGAGCAGGCTTTGTCGTCGCTCCGGCAATATTTGGGCTCGCTCACCGTGAAGAACCTCGCAGTGGCACAGCTCGAGTCGGTTCTCGAGCAATATGAGGCTACTGGCGCGCGCTTGGACGCGAGGAAGAAGGGGTTGGCGCGCGAGCTGCAGCACATCGACGCTGACATCGCGGCTGAGCGCCCGCTCGTCGCGATCCCGCCTGAGCACAACAAGCTGCGCAACAAGGCCGCTATCGGCGTCTTCGCGCAAACGCCAGGGAACGTCGAGATCGCCCTCATTTATGGTCCGTAGTGCACGGCTCAAACCCAGAACTGTTGCTAATATCTATCCAGCCGTGCCTCACGCGAGTTGGACGGCGTTGTATGATATTCGTGTCGACATGGATACGAAAGAGTCGCCGGTTAAGCTTATCTACAAAGCCGCTATCAAACAGAATACGGGAGAGGTAAGCCTGCCGAGTAGTGTGCTTATTCCATTGGCTAACCTGTTCCTACGAGTCCTGGGACAATGTCCCTTTACAGCTCGAGACCTCTACCCCGACATTCGGACTCGGCGTCCCTAAGCTGTCCCCGTGGAATGTCGATATTTATCAGCCTCCTTCGGGTCCAACTCCCGCGAGAGTGAGGGCGGTGGCGGCGGTGACGGATCAAACGCGTCCTTCATGGCGCACGCCTCCTTCATGGCACACGCCTATCCCTGGGCAAATCGAAGATTTTCGAGACGAGTCAAGATCCAGGAGCCCCCCACATGCCTCGTATTTTTCTGCAGACGAGGAGGAGGATATGGGACATGAAGAGGCAGCTGTGACGTCCAGCGGAAATGTGAACGCGACGTTCCGTGTCCCGGGCCTAGTGACGATTCCCTGCGACGGCGCCGCACACAATTTCACCATCGTGGAGCTACGCCCGAAAGCTACAATGTCGTGGGTGGCCGTGCCAAAGGGCGAAGCGAGAGCACATCTGACCGTACGCTGGGCACCGCCTTCATCCTCCTTGTGCGCGGGCTGACGTTTGCCTTTTCGCAGGCGTATATCACCAACGCTTCCGACTACACGCTGCTGAGCGGCACGGCGAACGTTTACGTCGATGGGAGTTTCATCGCGCGCTCAGTAGTTCCCAGAGTCAGCTCTCAGGAAAGCTTCAGTTGCCCTCTCGGGTCCGTTCTCCTCGTCTCGCAAAATGCTTTCAGTCCACTGACTTTCTCTCTGCAGCTTGGACCCCTCTATCCGAATCATCTACCCGGCCACAATCAAGAAGCTCTCGCAGTCCGGCTTTTATAAGAAGAGCGCGACACGCAGTTTCACGCAGCGCATCACGGTGCACAACACCAAGGGCGTGCCCATCGACGGGCTCCGCATCGTTGACCAGATCCCGGCCTCCCGCAACGCACAGGTCAAGGTCAAGCTCGTGCAGCCTGCGCTTCCGCTCAGCGAGGGTGAGGCGGCGAAGGGAGCAGAGTCGAGCGCGGGGCCAAAGGTCAAAGGCGCAAGTGTGGTTGTGAGCAAGGGGGGTGGTGGCGCAGTGGGATGGCGGGGACGAGACGGACCGGCGGGTGAGCTGGGTGTGCACCGTCCCTGCACAGGGGAAGATTAATCTCACACTGGAGTGGACACTCACCGTTTCGCCTGCCGATGCACGGGTTATAGAATTGTAGGCGTCGCAGGAGCATAGGAGTAGATTCACTTGTTTTCGTGTCAAAGGACTTTGTTACGGCTTCCAGATCTTCAAGGAGTGACTGTACTGCATCTACGAAAACATCTAGCAGAGCGACTTGAGACAAGTCAAACGAAATGGAAATTGAAGAGCCGGGGTGAAAGCGAGTTACTGGAAGTTAGAAATACTTTACCACATTTTTTCCA
Organism: Mycena olivaceomarginata; assembly: GCA_029378375.1. NCBI lineage: Eukaryota > Fungi > Basidiomycota > Agaricomycetes > Agaricales > Mycenaceae > Mycena > Mycena olivaceomarginata. The sequence goes on from JARKIC010001278.1 coordinate 125,640, forward strand.
CCTCCAAAAAAGAAAAAATCGCTGGCCCGAGGGTCTGACCAGGGACTAGAAATACTCCGGAATATGAATTGATATTTTCTGACTTGCTGGCGTCGTGATGCGTGTTGGGTCCAAGAGTTGATGTCAAATGCGTGGTTTGCCATCTCCCTTTCAAATTCCGGAACAATCCCCCCTTACCTTGACCCAGCGAGTCGGAGAAAAAAACTGGAAAGCATCGGACTTCAAGATTGTCGGTGCGGGGTGGAGTCAAAATCAACGCGTGAGGGCGCGGGAGTTGAATAACGAAAGATCCCCGGACTGTCAGAACGAGAACTAAACGCTATTACTAAACCAAACTAAAAAAAATATGTACGGGCCATTCCTCCCCCGGACCTCCCACGCAAAGCTTTCCTCATCTCCATCACTCCCAGCGGAGAAAAAACGACACTTATGGACCCACAAGGCCCCGCAACGGTCCGTACCGATTGAAAGCAGTTGCTCACATTCCGCATCCGCTCCACTTCCCGATCTGGAAATGTATCGCCACGCTGATTGCGGCATGGAGCGGCAAAGTGTTCCCATGCCGTGAACAGCCGTGATGCCGCTTCCTACATGGCAAATACAAAGTAAGTAGTCGTATATTCAATGTAGGCGTGCAGTACCAGTCACCATGGTCATAAATCATGTTTAGCTCGTCTGTACTCATTGTATTTTTGGACTAATTGTTATAAACTCCCCCCGCCCTGAGCAGCATTAGGGATTTTGGCAGACGGCGAAGTCGTAAATCATTATCATCAGTCAAAATATCCTGCAAAATGACATTTATTGGCCACGAATCGACACTAGGGTTCACGATGAGGGAGATAATATGTTACGTAGGGGTTGGGATAGGTGTATGATGGTGTAATCTGAATATGAGGAACAGTTGAAGTCGTCGAAGTCATAGGATGAGTATAAGGGATAGTCCAAGGCGCGTTCGGAGGTGCAGTTGCAACAGGCGGTTGCGAATGTCGTGGCGTGGGATGTATGGTCAAAGTTGCGGGCGATTGCGAAGCAGTTGTTGCCCTGGTAATGCAAGTATCAGCTCATGTACCACGCACAATTTAGAGGGAGTTGCACGCACTTCTGACGTTTGTCCGGTCTATCCTTGGCCCTTCCCGCCACTGCTCGCTCCCCCACTATACGCCGCGTCTCCAGCGGCCTTGCGCTTCATCTTGACAGCGGGCATCATTGACTTGCGTGTTTCCTGCCATCCAGATGTCGCGCTTGGTGCAACATGAATTGATGATGGGAGCAGCCACTGTTGTCGGTTTCAATAAGCATGGCATCCAGAGCTGCCTCAAGATTGGGGAGTGACGATGTTCCCTTTCGACCGGACCGGCGCAGACGAACAGCCAGTAATTCCATCTTTTCTGCCAGAAGAATCAACGGGTTGCGAGCGGGGGTTTCATGGTGTAGAGCCAGCGGTGGGGACGGTGTTGGTGATGGAGCTGAAGGATCCGGAACTTGGGAGGTCGCTGCGGCCCGGTCGCTTGCCTCGTCAAACAGCCGCTGGACCGCACAGATGTGCTTACAGTACGTGATGAGCGGGAAGTCCAGGCAGTCGCAGGTGTAAGTGTCGATATCGACCTCATAGAATTTTGACGGGCTGGACTGCGATGGCACCAGATACTTGGTGTCCTCAACCTGTTCGATATCGTCCTTGACATAGACTTGACTCGTCTCTTGATGTCTTGGCGCTTCTTTACCTCTACGTCGGGTCCCTCGAAGCCAAGATCTTGACGGCGCTGTTTGAGCGAATAGTATGGGAGGACCCGCTCGACGAGGATATGAAGGAGATGGTCGATCCGCCGATTCCGCTTTCCTTGCAAGAACTTGCCTTTCAAAACGTGATGCCACCTGGAGAGGACGTGTCAGTATCGGGCAGATTGTAGCTGTAGATCACATACGCTTCAACGAGCATGTTGGTGTCACACATCTCGAAAATGGTGCGTCCCTTGCGCGATGAAGCAGACCACATCCGGACGACAGTATCAGGCATCCAGTAATCCTTGAGATACGTCACAAATTTTGGTGGAGCCGCGTGCTGTATCTGGATCCATGTGCGTTTGAAATCCATCTCGTCGTTCATCCGGACCCATTTCTTGAGAAGGTCCCAGAGTTCGGGGTATTCTGTAATCTTGAAGTGCTGCTGCCAGGCGTGGAGGACGTGCCACCAGCAAAGCAGTATAAAAGAACTGTAGTTGGCACGGCAAGCATTGATTTGGGCGCTGTCAAAGTCGGTCATGATGTATCGTGGGACAATCAGAGGAGATTGAGCGCGAGCCAGCTTTAGGAAATATTGGATAGTTTGTTGGCATCCTTTGGAGGCGAGCATCCAAGCGACGGGAATACCGTGGGTCCAGCGGTCTCGTACAACAAGTGTCGTGAGCTGTAGATTTTCGTACATGGTGACATTGTGTGTTGCATCAATGCAGAGAATTGCGTTGCCGTATCTCCGGAACATCTTCCGCTGCCATCCGGTTTGGACCATAAGTGTAAAGACGTCGGGAGCCAGATAAGAGTTTGGAGGAGGCGGATCTGTCTTTGATTTGAACCCTAGTAGGTAGCCGTTGGCGCGCAGGCGCTTAACCCAGAGCAGAGTAGATCGTCCGTCATCAGAGTCGAGCTGGATGTCCTCGGCCTCGATGTCTTTCTCGATTCGTCGGATGTCGCGTAGTTGGATGAACTCGGTGCGTACGGGGTTACTGGTATCTTCAAGGTCGTCATCAGATTGGGTGTTGTTGCGGTAAGCCCCGCGGTGGACTAGTTCCAACTAGAACTCGGTGTGAGTAAGTTAGACATCGGTAGAGAATAGATAACGGACAATATGATCTGGCGCGACCTTCAATCGCAGCAGTCCGGCGATGTACTCCCGGGTCTCTTTAGGAATACGTGTGAATGGCAAGTTCGCCTTGTGGATCAGATGGTTATGTGTGTCATGGTAGCTCCCCAGAATTGTTGTCCTTCCCGGATATTGCTTGACCGTGACGGCGCATTCGCATCCAGTATTTTTGTTGCCCAGCTTCTGTGACCTTTCTGGATACTTCTTGACATAGACCTTCTTCCCGCCAGTGCCGTTGTCTTGAGCATACATACCGTGTCTTGACTTCAAAGGCAGGCAGCCCAGGTTTCCTGTTCCCCAGACGAAGTTCGATACAGTTCTTGAGTTCCTCGTCGGCTCGCCAGCGGTGAAACTCTTCCAGACTCTCCCAGCGATGCGTAAATTTGTTGCTCGCCATGTCGTCTTCGAAAGTACCAGGTCCTGGAGTGGAGCGGAAGACAGAATATGAAGAACTTGTTGTCGGAGCATCTGTGGCAGCCGTAGAGAAAGAGACTGGACTGGAGACGGTAGTATCGAGTTTGAACGAGCCCAGGAAGCTGTTCCATCGCGTGCAGGGAACACGGTAGTGGGCAGGCGTGGATGTGGAAAGCAAGAGAAGTTTGTGGCACGTGAGCGCAGCGACCAATTAATTGCAGCAAGACACCGACCAATTAATTGCAGCACGACGACGACTGGAGTTTGCTTAACACAAGGAGAGGAAGAGAATCAAATTCAATTTAATCCAGGGTACAAATCTGTTATGTAGTAAATCTAAGTATAGAGGAGTAGCGATATAATGTAGCTATTTCTTCCATGGCATCAGCACTGCAGGGAAGGGGGATGACGATCCTGGGGAGGGGAGCGAAAGGAAGCTTGTACTGGTATCTAAGGAGCGGGAAAGGGATGGTGGGGTAGACGTAGTTATGCTGACGCTTGTAGGCACGACACGGTGGTGTTCTCGGCTCTTGCTTGATGTGCGTCGCAACAACAGGAATCTCGTCATCTGAATCGCTAGTCAGGTCAATAACCGACTGACGGCGTTTGCGGGCGGCGGGGGGAGGAGAGGGTGACACATGAAGGGGCGGAGGCGATGAAGGGCGAGATGAGGACGAAGACGACAGCAATGAAAGATGGGAGGACAGGCGAGAAGGCGGGGCGAGATGAAGACTTCCATCCAGGAACTTGCGGAGGTGACGAATATGTTCATCTTCGCTGCTCCCGACCACGCCGATCCTGCGTATCAGCAAGGGCTGGTCCGTTATGACCGTGTGGGCGTAGGTGAGAGGGATGCGCATCCACAATTGATAGTCGGTGGAATACCGCTTGACATGGGCGTCGTTGTGAACAAACTCGAGGCAATGAGCCAGTTGGACGTTGGGCCAGGTATAGGACCACTCCGGACGGTCCTGGATCGTGGTGACGGTAGGGCTTCTGTGGTTGGTGCTCCAATAGATAAGGACAATCCAGGCAGCGTAGGTGGAGGGAGGAGGGAGCGACTGGACGAGGCGACGGGCAGGGATGGTGGAGAAGGTGGAGGTGTAGAGTCTTCGAACGCTAGGGAGAATGCAAGCTGCTTGTCCATGGCCTCTTGAGATTGGGTAGGGGAGGATGGAAGGGAGGGAAGCGATGCCAAAAACACAAGCTTCTTCTTGGAGACAGGTGGAGCTCAGCGAGTCTGGCAGCGTTGCTGGTCCGTCGGATAGGAGCGAGGGCTTCGGCAGTGAGAGCGCTGAGCTGGGCGAGGAAATGGGGCGATAGAGTCCGGTTGTTGGCCGTTAAGCGGGCAGGGGCAGAAGTGGGCAATGTTCTCGCAGTTGGACGTTGTGCGGGCGGGGGTGGGAGTGGGTCCAGCAGAGGTTTGATACAGAAAGGAGCGGGTCGGGTCGGGTCTATGGACACGGCAGGGAGTTGGGTGTGAGTGCGACAGACAGTGTGGTCTACACATCGAGTTTTGGGCATCCTTGGTTTGCGGGCTTTCCGCATGCTGATCTATCGGTGCAGCGTGGACGTTCGGGGGGGGGTGCAGTAGCTGGAGTGAGACCTGGGGAGAATTGACGAGTCGGGTGTTCCTGGGACAACGCCTCTGTCAAACCAATGCCAGCGAGTTGTGTGACTTGGATGGAAGCACTGGAAGATGGTTTTCAACAACAGCGAGATACTCAGAGGAGATAAATGACACACCAGCGAGAAAGTGGCGACCATTATTCTCGCCACCGTTGGTACATTTCTTGAGCGAAACTCGCCGTTTACAGATGGGGCATGAGAAGGTACGCGGGCGGTTGATATTGACATTGGGGCCGAAAGTCATGGTGAAAAGATCTGGCGGTGGGCGGGAGGAGGCAAATGCCGTGGCGGAAGGAAGGAAGCAAGAGGCGCGTTGTTGCACTTATGCTTGTTTGTCTCACAGTGTTCGGGATCTCGGCAGAAAGAGCTGAAGGCGGCTGCCGAAGACACGGTGGCAGTGAGTCGTATCAAAAAGGAAGTGGAGTAGATGCGGAATGTCTCGAGTGATTGAAAGCAGCTCAAGCGGCGATAGAAAACGCTATCCCCCCAACGATGGCGCGCAAGTTTGATGGCCGTGATGTCAATCAATCAGGACTCCCACGTCTCGCTTAAGGACTTCACACGTAAGGACTTCAAACCCTCGTCCCGCCCGGGCGCCAACTTCCGTCGCGCTCATCGTCCTCGTCGCGCCCGCCAACATCGGGGTCGTCAGGCATAGTCGCTGGTCTCCGGTGCTAAAACTCTGGGCAAATAAATTTAATTCCACGTGATTTGGCGCGGATACACGTAAATTGGCAACCATGGTAAGAAAATTCATATGACTTGCGTCCACATCATATTTTGCGGATAGGTTGGGCCAGAGACGCCTAACATTATCAATGATTAACAACAGACTATTGTAATTTCCTATGGACCCCCCACCTTTTTTTCGGCATTTTGACCAATCACAACGGAATAACCATGTCAGACACGGGAAAAGAATTGAAGGTAGTTAAGAAGCAGGGAAAGGACTTGGAATATAGTCTAAGGAATATGGAGACCCATAGTGTTTCGTGTGAATTTAGCTGAGGCTTTGTTGCCTTTTTGTGCCCATGTGGTGGAACGAACCGTTCCTGTCTCGGTTGACCGACGTACATCAGTGGCCATCGCAGCGATGTCCTTCCCAATATTTTGAGCCCTCATCAAGTTTGAGAAATAGCTTAGCAATCTCGAGGATGATTCACTTGGGTCTTCAACACTGCGAGGGCCGGCTTCCCACCTCAACAATCCTTTTCTTGGCCCACTCAACACTGGAGTCCTGTACAAACATCTCAGTGATTGCTCCAGGCGGGAAAAATGAATCAATCAGAGAACATACGTCTTCCTCCTCATCTGTGATCACGGGTGAGGACAAAAGGAGAATTGGATCGGCGCCACTCCCAGACCCACGGGTTTGACCAGGAGTAGTGGGAGGCGACACAGGGGCGGGTTGCATCCTTTTGCGCTTCGTTCGTCGAACTGGAGCTGAAGCTGGAGAGGGGGTGGGTTCCATACCCTCAGCAGTGTCCTCATCGCCATCCAAGACGGATCCGGAGTCAACAACATTGAGTTCAGATCCGTTCTTGGGGCGGAGCAGACGATGGCTGTAAAATGGGGTAAACACGGCGGCGAACCACTCGCGGAAGAAGTCCGGGTCGGTGGAAGGAATGCCTGCACCAGGTGCTTGCAGAGGAGGAAGGCATTGTACTTTGCTGTCCGCAACTGCACGTCCACTTCGCAAGATCAATGATGTAAACTTGATCTCCGAGGGGGGCGTAGCGCTAACATTTTCCAGCACTTCTTGAACGCCTTGCGGAAACTGTAAGCGGTTTGCGCGGCCAGGACGGTAGTTGACTTCGAAAATCTGCATCTTGGCTTCCGTGTAAGGTAGGACCATCAACTGCGAGGAGGTAAATGAGTTGGTCGAGGCGAGGATGAACAAAGTGGTGGAGGGTTTTGTGTTTGAGATTGCGCCAGAAATTCTCCACAGACATTGTGGTGCGCCAATGCCGATAAAGCTCGGCTCAGAGGAGACGCATCCAGAGCCTGAACTTTATCGGACAGTACCACGCAGTCCACATGTACGCCCAGACCTCATGCAGTCTGCGCTGAGGCAGAATTGATACATCTCCCACACAGCGTCGTATCGGATATTTTGTCGGAGGTGCGAGTGTTGCCTGCACGATCGGGCAGCAAGGGGTGCTCACAGAAATGACGAATGAAGATTCGAAGCAGCTGCTTTCGATGGGGGGCGGGGCAGAATGCGTAAGTGGCGGTGGTTGCAAAAGCCGTCTCCCCTGGCTCGAATATTGATGCAGGGCCATCCCACCTGTCGACTTGCGTCGGGATCCTCGTCGAGGTCCTCCTCGTCATCATCCAGCGAGTCCAAGTAACTCTCCAGAGCGTTGTTGCTATCGGCCGAAGCCTCGGAGTCTGTGTCTGCACGTTCGAGGCGACCGTTGAGATGTATCACAATTTTTGGGCGCGATGGCGCGGGGACCTCAGAGTCTGTCCGGTGAGGCGAAGCTTGAGAGTTGGGGATAGCGGTCTGAGCAACCTTGAGATTTTCCTGTATTGGGTGATTAATAAACCAAACCTAAATGAAACTCCAAGTCGCAAATACCTCAGTTTGGAGTTCCTCGGGCATTTGGTTAATCGGAACGAACTCCCAGTCAATCCAATCGAACTCCCGGAATGCCTCTGCAGCATCGTAATGGGCAGGATGGCGGCCCAAGACAGAGAGGCGAGTCTTGACAGCGCGAATACAGTGCCAGAAGCACAGTTGGTACTTGATGTCGTCTGGGAGCTCCCCAAGGAGGGCGTTAATCTCCGTCATGTCCTTGTCCGATAATACCTGCTTCATACGAATTTTCCAGACAACGTGTGATGAAGCGAATGGCGGCTCGAATATATTTCTCCTTCTCATTAACGTCCAGCTTGTTGGATTTGAGAAGGATGAAGCCGAGAGGAACCCCCGACCCGCCGACTTCACCGAGAAGCGCGAAGCATTCAAAGCCGGTCTTGTTCGTCTGGACTGGAACAAAAATTTTGAACACCCACAGAAAGAAGCAGACAGTAAATGAGCTCACATGTGGAATCAAGTGCAACCTCACGTATAATGCCGTCCCATTTGCGGAGCACAGACGGGAAGACAAATCCGAGGGCACAAAATCCGTCACTTTCCGGCATTGGGATTGACACAAGCTCATGCACTGGGTCAGAGGCGAACTCCTGGAGGAGGATCTTTGCAGACTCAAACTCGTCGTCGCAGCGCCGCCAGCTGGTTTGCTGTTGTTGAACCATTGATTATAGACCGATTTCTGCGAAAATCTCGGATGCAGGTGGGTCTTAAGTATGTCCTTCAAAGCTGCCCAGTTGATAAGAGATTGAAGCCAAAAAAGAGGGAGATACACACCTGTGGTGCTCGCAGTTTCGGATTTTCAGCAATAACTTCTTGACGTCATCCGGAAGGTCAATGCATACATATTTTGGTGGCAGTTGAGATGGCGGATGCGGATAAAAGCAGTCGGATTCGTCAGATGAGGCCAGATAGTCATCAGCCGCCACATTCAAACATGTCCATCTGGCCTTTATCACGCTGCTTGGCGACATCGGGGATTTTTCGTGGAATTGTGGCGGCGGGACTCATTTTGAGCGCAGTGATACGCGTAGCGGTAGTCTTCTGAATCTTTATATTGACGAATTGAATTATAGCTTGTGTAAAAATTTACAAAAAATGGTTATTACAAGAAATCACTGTCCAAAATACGGCGACGTACAGAAACCGGTAACCAATAGTCTCCCAAACGATTTCCGCCAAGACGTCGGTGGCGGCTTTAAGACCATCGGTCCCCGCATTAGGAAGGGCCGATATATCAACGCGCGCGCAGAGCACATTGATCTCGCCCGCGGCGCGTAACGCACCACGGAAGGTGTCAGGGAGATGGGATCAACTCCCAAAAACTCAGACGCGGTCGTCCGGGTCATCTTTCGACACGCCGGTGAGTGCATTCTCCTTTTCGGGATCTTCCCCGTTGCGTTTCTCCTGCTTCCGAAGCCGGTCTTTCTCTGAGCAGACACGGCAATTTGACGCGATGTGAAGCCCTCCTCCGCGGAATTGGGCCTTCCAGTTTCAGCCGTGAGAGCCTTGGATCGGTGACATTTGCCGCAATCCGAGATTCTTCCATCACGGAAGTCGAGACGTGTCGTGACATCGAAGGTGATGGTGAGAGAGAGCCACACGAAGGGTCACACAATCAGCTGACGTGACAGCACAGATAGTCCGTTTCACTTCACGCGTGATCACAAGGTAATATTTTCAACTATTTAATTGGACAAAATCAATAATGTTGACGCTAACCGGCAATCCCGACCCCGACGTTGGCGGGCGTGACGAGGACGATGAGCGCGGCGGGAAGTTGGCGCCCGGGCGGGACGAGGGTTTGAAGTCCTTACGTGTGAAGTCCTTAAGCGAGACGTGGGAGTCTGATTGATTGACATCACGGCCATCAAACTTGCGCGCCATCGTTGGGGGGATAGCGTTTTCTAGCGGCGATATGCAATGGATAATCCTGGTCTGTCCAGAGGCCCTTGGGCGTATTGGGAGGAAACAGAACCAGTACACAATGCGGGGATTCGTAGGATGGCTAGGCTCGTAACCCGCCTGCCTACGGCGTTCTAACAAGGCACTTCTCGGAGCCGCCAAAAAGAGCTGTCGCGGAGTTTGAAATTCAAGTGACCTTTTAAAATCTTACTCATTTTGTGCTCAATTTTGAAGCTTATTTTTGGTTGAAGCGGGGAGAAGTGAATGAAAATTGTATCCCTCCAATTTTGCCTCCTTACATTTTGTATTGTGGGTCAGACACACCATAAAACCTGAGGGTAGTTTTAGTGGCGATCAACTTCGGACCGTGACCTCTCCGGAATTACCCGCAGCTCATTGCATCATTGCGTCATGGCCTCACTAACTTAATTCAAACTCACGCCTCAAGCCCTTTCACACAGCCCGAGAAGTACCAGTTCTATAGTATACGTGATCCTGAACGACTATCTTCAGGAAATCGCGCAGTCCATACTGTAGAGGCTGAAACGAGCCTGGTACCAGTCTATGGATGGGCGGCATCCATCCAATGGCGATGTCAATCTGACGGTTTCGAATTTATTGAAAACCTGGGGGTCCCTGCATCTGCAAATCGGTTTTTTCTTTGATAGAACACGGCCCACGTGCTAGAGGGCAAAGGGATTTCGGCGCTGCACGACGTTTGATGCATGCCAGCGTCAGTTAACGTCAGTTCAATTTTGCGTCAGGTGTTGAACTCACCTTCGTTGCTCTCCTTGACCTCCCATCTTCGGCAGGCATCTACGGCAGTAATCAATACATCATGTAACATCATAATCTTGTGCGAATAGACACCTTCAAGGACATAAAAAAACATCGAACAAAGGATTGTGCAACGTCAATCAGCGTCAATGGGACTGCGTCACAGCGTCACAACATCAATCTGCGTCAATCTGCGTCAATCTTCAGAGTCAATCTTGCACCTTGCAGCATCAATACGGCGCTCGCAGCGTCAATCCTGTCCCAGTTAGCGTCAGTCCGCGCCAATCGAGCGCCGTGACACAGCGTCAGTGTGACAACATGCGTCAGTCCACCGTCAATTGCAACATTGGTCTGT
>JARKIC010001279.1:0-136154 GCA_029378375.1 Mycena olivaceomarginata
AAGTCCGAGTTGAGCGGCGCGTAGCCCTGCGCAGAAGGGGAGTTAGACGCGTGGCGCGATAAGGACGCACAGGCTTACGTCGCGCGGCATGAGGTGCTGGTAGGCTTTCGGGTGGAAGCGTCGGCCCAAAAGTCGCGGATGTGGCCCAGGCAGATTAGGATGAGGTAGCTGGGAGCGTTGAACAATGCAGTCGCGGAACGGTCGGCACTCACCTGATGTAGGTCGAAATAACGATATAGTACGGCGGTTCTTGCGGGACATGCTGCAGCGAGGTCCCGGGAACGTGCTCAGAGACGAACCGGAACTCCTCGTTCGCGCAGTGGCCGAATTCCGAGTGCACGGTGTTGAAGACCTGCTCGGAGGTCGGCGGGCGCTGCGGATACTCGAGCCCAGCTTTGAGGTCCTCGTACTCGTGCAGAGCCGCGTCCTCGGACTCGGACGTGACTGAGGAAGAGAGGGAGAGCGCGGGGGTCGCGGTAGGGGTCGCCGAGCGCTTCAGGCGGCGAGCGTCGGCCTCGGAGAGGGCGGACAGGTACGAGGCGGCAGTTTTGGGCGCCAGAGCCGTCGAGCTCCGTTTCTTGAATATGGAGGACGTCGGAGACATTTTGCTGAGCGCCATGGGAGACGGCAACGGAGAGGCAGGCATCCTGGACAGACCGCGACAACCTTGCAAATTCTTGAATTCCGTCCAGGCCCGAAAATAAGCACCAGAACGTAATCAGCCGATTCGCCTCGGCCGACGGTCGCATACTGCGGAAATGCCGTCGGTGTCGATTATACCGACAAGAGCCGAGTACATGTAATATGTATTGTCCCAACAAAATACAAAATACTGTTCATTCAAAACTTACACCCGGTATCTTGTCCTCCTTCATGCTGCTCACGGAATCGCTGTGGTCCTTAGGCTGTATACGTCTCCGTGCGACTCGTCATAAACACACCCATGCCCGCAGCCTGCAGCTCGTGGTCATCAACCACGGACACGCGCGCGATCCCCGCAAAAGCGCACTCCTGCGCGCGCTTTGTCCGCTCAGCGGCGTGCGCGAGAAGTTGTCCGTGCTGAGCGAGACGTCCGAGCTTAGCGGCGCGTGTTCAAAATAAGATGCTGCGCGGCTGTGGCGTTGCCAGAAACTTAGAATATAATGATTTTCAAGTCGATAAAAACCCACCAATCAAGACGATGGCCAGCGGTAGCGTTGCACCGACGCCGGTTTTCAGAACGTTTTCGAACTCCAGGACGATCCACCTAGATGAGACTCGTATTACAGCGGAGACAGGTAGGGATGTAGACGCACAGATTGGCGATAAACACGACCACGCAATAAAGCAGGCCGTTCGCCAGGACGCGCCTTATGAATTTCGACATGTTGCTGCAGCCAGCTAAATTCAACACCATACGAAATCGGGGCAAGGGGGAATGCGACGCACAAAGCGCCTTGGACCCGGGACGAGAAGATCAGGTAGAAGGTCCCCGTCGCACAGGCGATGAGGTCGTACCCCATGTGCGCGCTATAATAACTAAAATGTTCCGTCAGCGGAAGGCACTGGAAAAGCGCGGGCAAATGTACACAATGTTCCAGTCCGGCTTTGGTCCTTGTCAGCCGCGTTCCGGAAATGACGCTGTCGCGTACGCACCTCGCCCTTCGCGAACACCTTCCCTTTGCATCTACCCAATGTCAAAAGGATGTTAGAGCGAAAAGGACGGAAACTCACTCGCCCTGGATAGACGCGGATCGAATGTCAGCCCGACCTCGTTTTGAAAATTATATACGGGCTCTTACCCCCTTTGTTTCGGGCTAGATATATTCAGCAGGTATACGGCAATTGGACGAGCGACTCACCAATCTATGATCACGATGCCAAATACTTGAATCTGGATCACAGTTACCGCTTCGCCGACGGCACCAAAAAATGAACCACCGGAAAGCCGAGGAGCAGAATGTGCCTTGACTAGACCATATATGCTATGGACGAGCGCCCCTACTGCGTACGTTCTGGATTGATCAATCATCAGAACACGGCGTAAAGGACCGTGTTGAGCTGGCTTACCGGATGAAGACTAATATCTGGACCGCCATTCCTGCAAGCACTGAGGGGTGGTAATTGAACGCGAATATTGGCATTGGGGATATGCTCACTGGCTGTCACGTTTGGTAGCATGTACCACCTCCTACACGTCGCGTCGGTGAAATGCGTGCCATAAAACCCTTGGAGAGCGTCAGGGACCGGATGGATGAATGAATACGACTAGCCTATGCCGTTCGTTGCGAGGGAAATAACCGTCATGCTAATTAATGAAAAACGACATTTGTTAACGATTCCGTTCCGATTCTTACGCGACGCGTACTCACTAGCGAGCCATCGCGTAGAAGAAACAGACCGGGGTGAGGGTGCGATTCTTCCAGCATTTGCGGTACATGCTGAGCGTTTCTGGAACCGTTTGCACGATGTCTCCGCCGGCAAGCGTGAACGATCTTGCGGCAATGTCAACTCCGAGTCGGAATCGAGGATACAGGATACATACATTATCCGGAACATGCTGGCTTTGTTCATTGACATGATAGGGGAGGGGAGGGAGCTCGAGCCTTGCGAGGTATCGGGCGTCCGTAAATATATCGAGACGGAACGAATTAGGACGCCGTATTGTATCGACACGCGGTCATACGCATTTCACTCTTCTCAAAGGTCATGTTGTGTGGGCTTGTGAGTGAAGTCAAGAAACTACGGTCATTCCCGGATCGTCAAGGCGCTGGATATTGGAAATTCTCCGGAACATGACGCCCCGGGTTCTTTTGGACCTTCCAATGTTCTATCAAGTGGAGCATGTATGAACAGTTCGTTGGACGATTGCAAGTGTTCCTTGAAGGATATTTGGTGAAGAAGTTTGAGAAACGTTGCGATTGATTTTGAGCTGTTTTTAGCAAGGCTTGGCCGCTTCAAGTTGGACCCATTTTTTCTGGTGTGGGTCCAATCACCGAATCACATGGCACGTCCGGGCCGTCGCACACCCTTACCCCCAATCGTACTTGACCCCAATCACGCCTAATCACGCGCACGCGCGGGGCGTGCTCAGGCCTCAGGCCCCCGGTCGCGCGAGCAACGGATGTGGACTGGACGTCTTAGGTATATAATCGCGCCTTTCACGCATAAGCTCACGAAGAGGTCCACCCGCAGCGTACGTGTTCCTGCCAGGGCCGCCGAACTCCAATTTATCCTATTGCTAATGTGGAACAGCGATCCCACGCAGTATCCTAGCATCTTGCCATTTGTGCCTGAGGTTTTGCCGATCTCCCGGCCCGCCGGGGTAACAGTTAACTTGAAAAGCCTCTGCAGCCGTTTCGTGGACCTTGTTCGTTCGTTGGACACCACCATGTTGACTCACTGCGGTCTCAAACTTTTGACTGCCACTCTTTCTATTCCTCGGCCTTGGCTAAACCATTCTCATCCTCTGTCGACCGGACTACCACTGCAGAGCCCCGCGGTCTCTCGGGCACCTTAACATCGAAACTAGGACCTGTTGTAAACCTTGGGGTGAGATTGGCTTGCAGACCAATTATTATCCTTCCTTACGTCGCAGGTATGCTGCATACGCTGGTAATGCTACGCTCCCGGACGTGACTTTCTACGGTGGTATTCCTTACATCAAGCCCCCGGTCGGCAACCTTCGATTTGCGCCTCCGCAACAACTAGATGAAGCTCACCACATCTTGAGCAACGACGATGTGGTCGACGCACGAAATTGGGGGCCTCTTTGCATCCAGCAGCCTGCTGTAATGGGAATCGGGAGCGAAGGTCTACTATTAGCTTCTCAACAGGGTCCAGTTCCTGAATGTTTTGCCAGATTGTGTCACACTTAACATCTGGACGCCGTCGAACGCAACTTCGAAGAGCAAACTACCGGTCTATGTTTACATCGTGCGTGAACTCGCGTCCCCTGAATTACGGGGGTTACTCAATTATGTCTTAGCACGGAGGAGGCCACTACTACAACTCGTATGTTGCAGTTCGACTATCTTTTTCTGACGCTTACAAGTATTATCCCCAGGGCACAAGGTATTTACTTACTCCGCCCGTCCTCGTTAGCCCGACCTCAACATCTGTCAGGTTTCCCGGCAAACGACTGGGTCGCCCGATCACAACGGAGGGCTCATTGCGGTCGCTCTGCAATACCGCGTAAGGGCGTATTTAGCCGTTTGCTCCCGTTCCTGAATTTTCTGCCAGCTCGGACTCCTAGGATATCTCTCGGGATCTGCCATAAGGGCCAACCCGACGTCCGGCCCCAACAACGGTCCTTCTCGACCAGCGGGCTGCCCTCGAATGGATCCAGCGCAACATAGCCGCTTTTGGAGGCGACGCAACTAAGGTTACGATTGGTGGTCAGTATCTATCTGTTCCCACATGAATGTCAGTTAATCTTTTTACAGGCGAGAGCAGTGTGAGTTGCGCCTATGCACAATCCAGTATGCGGTATACCCACGCGCGTATCAATCTAGGGAGGTGGCTCTGTCACTCTTCACCTCACTGCATTCGGAGGGGAGAAAAATCCAGTAAGATATAATATATGGACTGTTGGCGAACCGATTGCTGATACTCTTCTAGCCATTCCGTGCTGCCGTGAGTGAACCTGGACTTGCACATTTACCCTTGTTCTAATATTTCCCCTCCCAGGTTATCGAAAGCCCTGGTACGTTGCCAGATGGTCATCTCACTTGGCGCTGACTCATATGTTTCAGGCAATGATCCTTTTTATACCACTGACCACACCGAGCAATGCTTCGGAAACGTCACGAAACAGGTCGGCTGCGACGGTGCCTCGACGTGGTCGCCTGTCTGCGCAAAGCCTCGAGTGCGTGATTTTGTGTTACCTATCATCATACTTACACTGATTGTTTGCTGCTAGTCGGAGCAATTGTCTCTGCTGTGAACAACAAGCCCTCCACCTGCAAGTACGAGCCGTCATCGACGGCAACTACATCCCCGACATCACCACGAAGTTGCTCGCCGCCGGCAAGTTCACCAAGGTAACACCGTTTTCATACGAGGAGACCGTATCAGATGCTGAGATACATGCACACAAGGTCCCAATCCTCGCTGGCCATAATGCCCAGGACGGCTCGATCTTCGTCGGCACGCCCACGTCTATCGTGACCGATGCAGACATCATCACTGCTATTCTCAAACGCTACCCAGGCCTGGTACGCTGCCCTTCGTTCATTTTCGTAGCGGACCCTGATAGGCGTGTATGCGCGCCCCCAGCCGACAACGCTTACCGACGCGCTGCTCGTCACCTACCCTCCCGCATCGAGCACCACGCCCTGGACGACTCAGTGGGAGCGCGCGATGTACGCGTACATGGAGAGCGAGGTTGGTTTGAATTATTTATACTTGGGGCCCAGTTCTCATATTCCCTGAAGCTCGCATGCTGGGATTACTATATCGGCAACATCAGCGGCAAGCCCGCGTTCAACTACCGCTGGGACGCGCCAGACCCGAACCTAATCGCCGCCCGCGGCGCGTATGTCGGGGCCCGCCCACACGTAAGTCGCCCTTTGGAATCTTTTTCCGACAAACAATCGGCCTCCTTATTGATTGATTCTCCCCGCCTGCGCAGTGCGGAGCTCTTCTACCTCTACGACGGCACCAACTCCGGCCCCAGCGCCTCCGTCGCGCAGCCCGTATTCTCCGTCTTCACCGCCCCGCAGGACGCGCTGGCGCGGCAGGCCGTCGCATGGTGGTCGTCCTTTGCGCGCACCCTGGACCCGAACACCTTCGCGGCCCCTGGATCACCCAAGTGGGCGCCCGCATCGGCCGGCGGGTTCATGGTCGCTGCGCTGAGCAACGACACCGCCTCGAGCGTGCCGAGCAGCGGGATGGCGCCGCGCACGGACGATTATCCGAAGCGCTGCGCGTGGTGGAGGAGCGTGGGGACGGATCTGCGGCTCTGATAAATTAATGTGTGTTCTCTTTCTTTCCATTTTGTCAGTTGCAGTGTTTGACCGGTAATGCACAGGTACTTGTAACTATTTCCCTTGGGATTTGGAACCTCTGCCGCATTCATAGCATGCTTTCTAATATCGCAACCGACTTGGAGAAAGAGAATTTTTTATTAGATAAAACGGAATAAACGAGCTTCTTGAAGCTTTCATCAACCTGTCCCAAAGACTCCGGGCTTCTCATAAACCAACTGAACAAATCCGCACACAAATAAATCACCACCACCGTCCGCGGTTTGTGTACAGAACCCACTCCTAGTCTCCTACACTTTCTTTGTTTGCGCTTTAAGGTATATGCCAGGCAGGATTCAACGCTCCCTGTCCGTCCGCTCTGTGTTGCCGCTCTTTTTTGACTTTCACTGTGATGATTTTGCAGCGCACCGAAATGATGTTATGATCTCTATCAACGATATCAGTCCCGTTTAGGAAGGTCTCCCCCTGCATTATTTCTTTCAACAATTGTACCTGTGCCTGAACAGTCGCAACCACTTCCGCGAATGGTGCGGACCTCGGATCCTCACGCATAATTCAATTCACTTTTTGCTACAGATATTGCGAACCTTCATGACGAGAATGGGTGAAAGAGCGCGTATGATCCACTTCTACTTATTCGAAGAACTGATCATGAGCGCTGAGCATCTTGACAATTGCAGTCAGTAGCGACAACCCATGCACCGGCCTGGGAACATCCACTGCCATGGGACTTAGCACGGCGCCACCACCATCAACTTGCGCTCTTCGGCGCTCCTGCGCCGCCTGTGCGGCCAACCGGATCGTTCAACATTTCTTCAACTGGATAGTACAACAATTCCTTGCTATTGGTCAACTTCTTCAAACTCCATCGTATCTAATAGTCTCCAGAGTCGGCGAGTTTCTCGCTCGCTTTCTTGTGCGCTGCAGAAATTCGAACTCGTAAGAAAACAGCCTCGTCAAATGAAATTCGCGACTAACCATCGTGCTTGGCTTTAGCAGCATCAATGCCGTCGAGGCCCTAATACGGAGGGGTATGAATATTCATCACGATTGTCGGACGATTGCGGAGCCTACCTTGGTCTCAACAATGCGGTCGACGAATGCGCCAGCGAAACCGGCGAGGAGAGCCTTGGCCTGATCGTGCGAGGCGGGCTTGCCGCTGATGGGACTTGATCAGCACCTGTGGCACCAGAGACAACGAGTAAAAGGAACACACTTCGCCTCAACGTGCTTCTCGTAGGCTCTGGCGGCCTGCGATCGACAAAAGTGAGAATCGCCTCGACATATTCGACGCTGGGTGTGGCTTACCTCGTAAGACGCGGCGGCAGCGATCAGCTCGTGGCTCAACTTGGCCTTATGGGTGCCCTCATCGTTCACGGTGTTATAGGCTTGAGCTTCGTCAGACTCGTGGTGGAACCAACCCATTGTATGTAAAAGTAAGGATGTGGGGAGTGGTGGTGGTTGTGGACGGGAAACGATTGACAGATAGGATCTTGGTTGCTTAAATACGGATTCAGGTCGCCGTGATCCCGCCATCGGTCGTCATCGATAACGGACCAAAATGATGGATCGCAGCACTGCCTAGCACTGCACTATTTCGAACTGCCAGCACTTCCCGATCAGGTCGTTGAACAAGTTTGAACTTACTCGCGTTTGGTAGCAATTTCTGGCTGTACCAAGATTTGTGAATCGGAATCAAATTTGCCACATACCGTCTGTCAAGGGCTTCCGATCCCAGAATTTTTAAATCACCTCGAAAACTGAAAGAGATTCTGATTTTGACAGTCCACTTTTCTTAAGGTCCCTCGTTGTCGAGGTAGAACAGGATACATTATTCCTATATCGGGAGATTTGATGAGATTAGATCATGCGCAGCCACTCCGAACGTAGTAATGTATCACGTGGGGTCGACCATCGGCCGAAGAAGCGAAATTCTTCTCTCTCAAATACATTCCAGAGCTCAACAAAAATGCTTCAAGGACTCTCCTTTTACATAATAACTCCCTCCGAGACCCAAACCCACTGTGCTTGCTGTGTTTTGAGCCCAAAACCATCGTGGGAACCTTCCAGAAAAGGCAATTTCCCGATTGGGAGGGCCCCCAAATGTCTCTGAGAAAATAATTTCGAGGTACTTATGGTGCGGATTTCGCGGATCGGCTCCCCCTTGCCGTCCGTGGCTGCATACGTCTCTGGGATGAGCCAAGACGTCTGGGAGGCTTGAAAGTCGGAGGTGCGCCTGATTTTTTCATTCGTTCCGCCAATGTGCACTGGTAGGTCCTAGTCTCTTGCACTGACTTCCCACTCGCAACCTTGTTCTGAAGGTAGGTCCCGGAATTCTGGAAGAAACATTTCGCGCGTCGGGGTAGCGAAGACCATGAAGATTTATGACTTGAAGAAGCAGTGCACCCAGTCCTCGAATCTCCAGCCGTCAATTCCTTTCGATTGGTCTTTGCCGGCGACCAGCTCAATGAACGAGTTAGCCTTAACAAAACCAATTCGGACTCAGAGGGCCGAAGCATCTGGTGGTATTCGAACATGGTGTGACTACGTGACTGTGATATGGATTTAAGCAAACTCAGTCTTTGTTCCAGCCATTTATGGAAATTCCAAACCCTCTTCTATGTCTGGTACTGGAGATGATTAGTAACCAATCGTTCAAACCCAACGGCCGCCAACCCGGCCGCCTACGACGACTTTCTTCAGACTCAGACTTCTACAGCAAATCGGGAATGCTTGAAGGTATTAACGAACTTGCTGAGGTCATTCGCTTTCTCAAAAGGTGGACCAACATCCCCCTTCCATGCATCGCCGTCAATGCTACCGGACTGTTCAACCATTACATGATCATGGAGCGCATCGAGGGATTACTGTAGTATTTCGTTCAATTCGTATGGTCACGCGTCACACAGCCAAAAACCTACGAAAATTTTCGTAAGTCACCCAGTCAAAGAGGCGATTTTGGGCTTAGCCGAGCGTTGCCGGTGGATCAAATTCCCCAAAGGGGACCGGTTACGAAAGGGTCAGTTCGTACGATGGTGTCACACCCCAAACCGCCTTACGAATTGAACGAAATACAACAGTACCACTGGACGTTTTATGGAACGAAATGAAGAAGCACAAGGCCAAGATCGTCCGCCAGCTCCGAGACATAATTGCACAGCATGTTCGATTCCACCACCAACCCGCGTGCAATTTCAGGATTCAATGGCCGACAATGCATGGACGCACGAGTTGCGAGCATGGTACCGTTCGGGTCTTTCACGAATGAAGCCGCGTTCAACGACTTCCTCGTGAAGCACGCCGAGGGACCCTTCGGCCTTGATCCATTTCTCGACGAAACCCGAACGATGATGCGCGACGACCACCGCATCGTCTTCACACACGGAGATTTCGCACCGCGTAATATCATGGTTCAAGGGGACGTCGTGGTCGGTGTGATAGACTGGGGGATTCGGGGTATATACGCCTTTCGTTTGTTTCGACGCGTAGCTCATCAATTGGGCGACCTTGGGTGGTATCCTAAACACTAGGAGTGTCGCAAGGCCCGGTACGCGCCGGGCTTCTGTGACAAGAGTTGAGTTTGTGCACTGAATGGAACCATGCCATACGGCTACGGTAAAGGTGATTACTTGGTCGAGAAACATCTGGCAGACCTTATTCGAGGCGCCACGTAATGCGCGAAGGGATTGAATCCATCATTGTATTCCCTATTTACAACGTGTAAGATACAGCTCAACAAAACAGCAATTTCGATACATAATTTGATTTGTCCAAAATGCGTTACCACACCAAGTGTGCGCTCACCTCAAACTGAACCAAGAACGAAGATGAAGCTGATATGTCGAACAGCCATGTTTTTGATTCGAGCGCGCCATGTACATCGCAGGAGACATTCTTCAATCGAAATGACGAGTAACTGCGCTCAACATGAGCTGGTCAATTTTTCACAATCAAACAACATCAAACTACCTTCACAAAAACTTGGACGGATGGAGTTTCTTCAGGTTCGCGCACTTTATCTTGCCTTCCATAACGAGTTCAGCCATCGCTTTTGCCGTCCCCGGTGCATTGCTGATACCCTACCAAAAATATGTGAGCTGACATGAAAGATACAGCGATGAACATTGAAATATACCCAACACGTATGTCCGGTCGCGACAAATAGCCCTTTAGCGATGTTTTCCACCTCGCCAATGATAGGCCCTCCGCCGATACTCGACACGGGCAAGAAACACGCCTGGCGCACTTCAACCGCGCCTGCTCTGAGTTCGTCGGAGATGGCAGAGACATTTTTCAGAAGATTCTCGCAGGCTGTGAGATCCACTGGCACGTTGTCTATGTTGGCTGGAAGCGGCGAATCGTCCCCGGGCCCGCATGCATACACGGTGCCGTCTGGGCGCGCGTATATTTCAGGCGATACAACCCCGTTTCCGGTTCCAGTGATTTCGGTAAACAGGACGTAGGGGGCAATATTCGCGGCGGGGGCTGTTCGGATAACTACGCTGTGGGCGCGCGTGGATTCGATGGGGAGCCCAGGGATGAGCGTCGGAGACCAGGCGCCGCCACAGACGATGACGTCCGTCGCGGCAAGAGTTTTGCTTGTACTCTGGCTCGTCTCGGAATACTTGACGCCAGTAACTTTTCCTCCGGACTGGATTATCGAGGTTACGGTGCCAGATATAGATTGCACTCCCTTCTCCTTCGCGAGGTCGAGCATGCTCGTGGTGAATAGATATGGATGGACTTGGGCTGTCGCTCCTTCTGGCGCCATGGGCGAATAGGACTGCGTTAAATTTTCCTTGACCCACAACAGATCGTCCGGGAGCCCTTTCAGATCCCGGTTCGAACTTGTCTTCCTGCCTTCCGGCAATCCAAGCGTCTTCTCCAGGCTTTTTTCTCTCGTGAGACCGGACGGAGGCTTAGACAACTCGTCAGGAAGGAGTTCGCCTCGCCCCTCCCAACTCCCAGTAGAAACAAATCTCCATCCTAAGTACGACGTGTGGATTAGAATCTAAACTGTGAAACAACGGATCTCTAACCCCACCGGTCCGTCCCGCCATGCTCATTCGCGAGTTTCACATGCTCGTTGAAAGACACGTTCACCAGTTCTTTGGGATATGCCCACTTGGCGACCAGTCCACCGGCTTTACCTGAGGCTCCCTGCGCAGCGCCGTGGGCCGAAGCCTCTATTAGCGTGATAGCTACTCTAGACGAAACGAATGCCGGGTGTCGGGTAAGGTAGTATGCGGTTGAACACCCGATTATACCGCCTCCGACGACAACGATATTGCGGATGGAGTCGCTGGCCATGACTGTTCAGGACAAGTCCCGAGTGGACGCCGGGCCGGTTGGCCGGAGACCAACTTTGTACCCGATGCCACCATGGTTCAACTCGAGATTCTCGCTAGTAATTCTAACTTAGAGGGGCGCGGACGTCGCTGATGTGTCCGGACTTGGAACTACACGGATCACAACGCGACCGTGACGTCCACGAGGACCCACAAACCTCCTGATCTGAAGTAAGTCCTACACCCTCTTCTGTGCGTCATACTGGGCCTGATTAACAGCCAGTCGTTCAAGCGTAACGGTCCCCAACCTGGGCGCACACGAAGACTTTCTCCAGGCTCGGATTTCTACATCAAAAGGGAAGACTAAGTACACGCCATTAACGAAGGTGAGGTCATTCACTTTCTCCACAAGCGTACCACCATGAGTCCCCCTTCCCTATATTTTCGTCAGCGCCACCGGACACATCGAGGGGTTACCTCTGGACGTTTTATGGGACGACATAACGGTAGCGCAACAGGCCAATATTATCCGTCAGCTCCGAGACATAATTGTCCAGCTGCGTTCGATTCCACCCCCAGATCAACGGGTTATCTCAGGAATGAATGGCCGAAGGTGCATCGACGCACGAGTGGTGACGCAAGTACTATTAGGGCCCTTCAGGAATGAGGCTGGATTCAACGACTTCCTCGCGAATTTCGAAAAACGCAGAGGGACTCTTCAGTCCAGATCCTTTCATCGACAAAAACCCAACGATGATGCGCAACGACCACCGCATCGTATTCACAGATGGAGACTTTGCACCACGTAATATCTTGGTTCAATGGCACGTCGTGGTCGGCCTGATAGACTGGGAGCATTCGGGGGCGTATAGCGCGTAAGCAGCTCATCGACTGGACGAACTCAGATGGCACCCTGAACACTGGGAGTATTGAAAGACCCGATATGCGCCGGGTTTCTGCGGGAAGAGTTGGGTTCGTGCACTAGACGAAAACCATGTCATTCGACTACGGGAAGGTGAGATTACCTGGTCGAGAAACGTCTTGCAGATCTTATTCAGGGTGTTACGTGAGGCGCGCTCACCTTATTCTCTGGTACGCGATTGTTGTTGCCTTTTATCGAGGTGGCAAGCAGCAGGCAGGAAGATTTTGACGTGATCCAGTCACCCAGAACATCATTTTCCAGATACACCATCTATGTATGGCATATTCGTAACTTTCTGGCGTGGACGCGGTTTTGACGCGACGCTGAACCGGATCCCATCTGCCAGCTGCATGTGCGGAGGCTTTCTTGGCATGCATAAAGTTGATACTGAATCCCCATATCTCGAACCAGTTCTTTCGCATCAAAAAATTGACATCTTTTCTCAACAACGCTGTCAACGCAACGCCGTGTCAGCGCACTCTCAAATGTCTGTTCTGAACATTCGTATCCACAGAGAAGTTCCTTCATTTTGTCGACGTACGTCGAGAAAAGTCTATTCACAATTCGACAGTACGATCAAGGCGCCCTCGCAGTTCCACGGCTCTGAAATGGCTGCCATGCTCGCACGTTGCTCGCACGAGCAGAGATCTAAACGCTCTTCTGACACCCAACATGCTTCGGCCCAGGTACGACATCAACCAGAAGCTGTTGCCCCAGCTTGCTGGCACCAATGTGTCTGTGCCCTTACGCCTCCTATCACTCAAAGCTGTATATGAACAGTTTATTAACACTTACGCGCCCATTTCATTGATGTCTAAATTCACACCGCAGTCAGGTTGGAGTGGGCGGTGTATCGCATCTCAACCTTCGAAATATTGCGGGAGTTTCAGGGTCTGAATAATTTAGAATACTGTAGAGCTTCTCCCGGGGGCCAGGCTTGTGTATTGATCTGAGTAAACGGAGAATAAAGAAGTTTGTGGTGGTTCTGGGGACAGGGCTGGGCATTGATCTGGCGACGCGGAACGAACTCTATGCCAATATTAAATGGGCCGGGATTGATCGAATGTACCTATCGGGAAGCTTCAAGACCGCACACAGCCTTGCCCCAAAATGGGACATCCATTCAGAAGTATTTGCGAGCGGGATTTTAGATTCACACCAGGGTCAAAAGGCCGCGAATCATGAACAACGGAATAGTTGATTCGTCCCCGCAGACGTTCGCTAGGTTGGATCGTGGATCGTTCGCCCACAGAATCAATATATGAGAATGGTCAGCCACAAGATCGAGGGAGGAGCCCCAGATTCACTGCGGATCAGTAAGCCACCGTCCAGTGCTCTGGATTGCAACTCCCGAGAGTAGCCCCGGATCAAGGACCACTAGCCATGTTTAGGCAGAGCGCATAAACGTCTTTACGACTCCCGCTGGATGGAGTGGTGGACCTGAATATGGCATGGCAGGGCAGGGCAGGGCACCCGACAGGATGGAGAATTGACGTGAACGTTTAGTATGTAGACTCGGTTGAAATCGGAGTCGGCGGTGCGACGCACCCGTGCTTCAGGCGACTTGGACGGGATGCAGTAAGGAAGGACAAGCGACGTTAGGATCCGAGGAGGCCAGGCGAGGATACGAAGCCTAAGCGATGATTATCACTCAGGTTCTTGTTGGCGTCCAGCTTGAAGCCAACATGCACAGAACGGAGAGCTTCATCCGAATATCGGCGTCGGGCGAGAATTGCTAGAAGGCTGCAGACCAGCGGAACTGGGCAAGAAAGATTGATGGGGAAATGTCAATTCAATATTGCTGTCGATATCGGCTAGTGGTTGCTGGCGGGGGGCTTGACGACGGACATGCGCCTCAGCGTAGATCCCCTCCGCTACTTTCCAGTATCTCAGTTAAATGGGAACCAGCATGGAGAGGGTATGGACAATTTGTAGCCCATGTGCGCCGGGTTTCTTTACAGTTTCCACTGATGAAGTCGTTTTCTCGTGGCCTAGAATATCGGTACCGAGTCGACAACGGTTGTGCTCACTTGCTAAACGCTGTCTCTTGGAAAAGTTTGAATTGTAACGGATCGGAAGCAAAATGTGAATCATGTGTGGACTGTGTTGTCGTGTGCCTGCTCGTGTGACGGCTCCGATCGACTGCTCCAGACAGATTGCGAAAGCGGTGCATTCGCTTAGAACTGTGCCGACGGTAGAAGCCCGTTTGTAACTCGTATACTCTTCTTCCAGCCCTTCCAGAGGACTCCGGAGTGCTTCGATGTGTGGGTCAGGTGCCAGGCGAGTTTGAAGCTGTTGAAGGCCGTATCTAGCAGCTAGCTTGTAGCGCGCCGCGCCGCGTTGTGGACATCGGTTATTCGCTTAGGCTAATGTGATTCTCGCATTCAAATTGAACGCCCTTGATTTGCTGCGAAAGGGAATGAGCGGGATTCGCGCTCTGGTATCTAAATGAAAAGATAGCTATAACTTGGGCTTGCTAGAATCCCCAATTGCAACTGGTTGAGGGTGGTGTTCGCCCGCCTGTTGAAGGAGGTCCAGGTTACCAGGCAGCATCCCCACACGGAAATCACGAAGAAGGGATCGGCTCGGCAATCCCCGGGGCCGATCAACAATCTGTGATGCGGCTTCCTCAACTTTTCAATTCAGAACCCGCTCCTTCGGTCTGTTCTGAACGGTTAAAATGTGCCTCGAACCCACCTCGAACGGTTTCACGGAGCCATCTCTTATCACACGACAATTATTCCACAAAGCTGTATTTTAATGTTTTACCGCGACAAGTAGTAGCTGTTAAACAGCTTAGCAGCGTCGAAAATAGCAATTGAGATAGTGCGCGGAACACTGCCAATGATTGTAGTTCAGCTCCAAATGGATTGATGTCATGGGCGCCGGCGGCGTCAGCCGTCTCTCGCATGGATATCGTCGTCGCATGAATGGAACCAAAGCCGCAGTTCAGCGCAGTTTTTTTAGCTCGTTGTGCGCCCTGAAACGCTCACGCCCGCCGCCAGGGATTTTCCACGATGCATGGCGGAGGCTTATCTGTGGCGGTGTCGTGCAAATGGAGATTGTTGTGGACGTATCAGATGAGAAGCACATGCCATGTTCGACAGATCGGGCACATCAGATCTCGTAGTGCGCGATAAATATGGAGCATGGACCCTCAGGTGCTCTACTCTCCCGTCGTCCCCCCTCGTCCATCGAAATGTCTTCTTCGGACTACGACATCGAGAAGAAAGCCACCAACTCCGGTGAGATCGCCACCGAAGATGTTGTTCACGGCGAGGACACTGGCCACATGCATCGCTCCCTCAAGGGAAGGCAGATTTCCATGATTGCCATCGCTGGTACCCTTGGGACGGGATGTAAGCTGCTTCTACTTGCATTCCTGCATAGGTCCTAATTTTTTGTTTCAGTGTTTTTGGGTGTATGTATTTTTTGTCGTTCAGCAGGGATTCCTCTCATCATTCATGGCTACAGTCTGGGAAAGCGCTGGCCAACGGTGGTCCCGTTGGTGCCTTTCTGGGCTACCTCTTGGTGGGCATGCTCGTTGGTTTGATGATGTACGCATGAATTTGTGGGATCCCTCGATGTCTACTGATCGCTCATTACAGGTACTCTCTTGGAGAAATGATGGTCTGGGATCCTTCCGCCGGAGGTTTCATTGAGTTCGCCAGTCGGTATATTGACCCCGCTATGGGTTTCGCCATGGGATGGCAGTTCTGGTTTCAGGCTGTCATGACCGCGCCTGTCGAGATCACTGCTGCAGTACGTTGCGTTCTCATACTTGGACCTCGAAATGCTCACAGTTTTTTCAGTCTATTGTCATCTCCTACTGGGACCACAACGAGAACCACAAGGCCATCTACATCACCGTCATGTTAATAGGTATCATCCTCGTCAATCTTGCCGGTGTCAAATACTTTGGTGAATTCGAGTTCGGTGCGTCCAATCCCTCTTTCTTGCGCACACCCATTGTTTATTGTCTATTTTAGTGTTCGCATTCATTAAGATCGTCACCGTCATCGGCTTGATTCTCATGTGCCTTGTCGTTGACCTCGGCGGTGCACCCGACCATGACCGCCGTGGCTTCCGCTACTGGAGGGATCAGCCGTTCAACAACACTTTCTTTGGCGTCGTCCCCCAGTCGAAAGCCCGCTTCCTCGGTTTCTGGGCTGTGCTTACTCAGGCTGCCTTCTCTTGTATGTTTTCTTCTCGTCAAGTCCCCCCACCCAATCTGATTATATTTCCAGACGGAGGAATGGAGGGTCTTGCTATGATTTGTCTGGAGGCTTCCAACCCCCGTGTCACCATGAAGACCGCTGTCCGCGCCATCTTCTACCGCATTGTTCTTCTTGTATGTCGCATTTTCGACCGTTCAGGACTTTGTTCTAACCTCATTCGTAGACGTCTTTGCCCTCCTGCTCATCGGCATGTGCCTCGCCCGCGATAACGAGAATCTCCTCCAAGCCAACGCAGACGACGTCGGTACCGCTGCTGAGTCGCCGTTCGTCATCATCATCAAGACCTCTGGCATCAAAGTGCTCGACCACATCATCAGTGAGGAGCACCTTTTCGTCTATGTATGATTCTGTACTAAAGTTATTGAAGACGCTGTCGTTCTCACTTCTGCGTTCTCCTCCGGCAACGAGTTCTTGTACTCCTCGTCGCGTTCGCTCTTCATGCTCGCCCAGGAAGGCAAGGCTCCCCGCATTTTGGCCCGGGTGACGTCGAACGGTGTTCCCGTCTACTCTCTGGCTGTCTGCTCCCTGTTCGCCTGCCTCGGATACCTCGCTTGCGGCAAGGAGGGTGCCAACGACGCCTTCAACTGGTTGGCCAACATCACAACCCTCGGATCCATGATTACATGGTGTGGTATTGCTTTGGCGCACATCCGGTGGTGTGAGTGTCCTTGAATCCCGACCACTTCGTTTCCAAACTCATGCCCTCACAGACAAGGCCATGAAGGTCCAGGGCCTTAGCCGTGACGAACTGCCTTTCAGGTCATGGACCCAGCCCTACGGTGCATGGGCCGTGCTTGTTTCGTTCCTCGTCATCATCTTCTTCAGCGGTACGTCGCTTTATTCCTGCTCACCCGCTCAGTTGCTCATGCTTCCTGCAGGTTTCACAACCTTCATGACCAAGCCCTTCGACTACAAGTCGTTCATCTCCGACTACATCAACATCCCTTTAATGCTCATCCTCTACGTCGGTTACAAGATCGGTTAGTATCTGTGTTTGAGCTCGCCTTCTGTGCGTCTACAAATCTGACTTTTCCAACAGTCATGAAGACGCGCATCGTCCCGCTCGCCGAGATGGACTGCTCCACGCATTACGTCGAGGACAGTGTTGTGGTATGTCTAGCTCCCTCATCACCTGGCTTTCGCGCTGACCCGCCTCCCCACAGTACTCCAAATACTGATAGTTTGGGCTTAAAAACCTGTAGCACCCTGTGCAGATATTAATATTCACTCATGATCATCATGTCGGAGGGTGTCCCAAAGATGCGCGCTATAGATTACGTACTACCACCGCTGTCCTTGGTTTGCTTTCGGTCGCGCTCACCAGCAACTTGTACTGTATACCTTCAATAATTTATGCATGGATTGATGGATACCATTCATTTTCTCCTGCCAAGACCTGCTGAGAAGAGCGTTCCGCCGCGATGCCTCACTTGGATAGTGCTACTCCCGCGATGCCCCCAGGCACAATTGATTCTCCTTGCCGAAGATGCGGACGCCGAGGCACACGAGCGATAGTCGCAACCGAGTTCCGGTCATGGAGCGATTTTTCTCTTGTCGCCCGCGTGAGTAATAACGTGAGAGGAAAATTTCCTAATTGGTCGCTTGGCGTTGCGGGATGCGGCGAGTCCCAGCCGATAATGATGGCTGCACGTGCAGTTTTAGTTCCTTTCGGAAAATCTCCAGTCCTTTCCACGCGCTACCCACTTCCAAAATACCTGCGGTACTTTGTCTATTTCTGTGTTTATTCTCAATTTTACGAACACCACGGATGTCGTCCAAGCGGGTTCTCACCCCGACTCAATATCGCCTAATTCAAGACGCCACCGGCGACGCACATCTCCCGCTCAAAGTGCAGACGCCTCGCTCGCTTCGTTGGGACCCATTGCATTCACCAAATTTGTCGCCTGACGAGGAAGACCAATCTCGCATAATTCAAGACATCTCGGACGCGCATCTGCCGCTCCAAGGGCAGACGCCTCGCTCGCTTCGTTGGGACCCATTGCATTCACCAAATTTGTCGCCTGAAGAAGACCAATGTCGCATAATTCAAGATGTCGACGCGCATCTCCCGCTCAAAGTGCAGACGCCTCGCTCGCTTCGTTGGGACCCATTGCATTCACCAAATTTGTCGCCTGATGAAGAAGACCAATCCCGCATAATTCAAGATGTCTCGGACGCGCATCTGCCGCTCAAAGTGCAGACGCCTCGCTCGCTTCGTTGGGACCTCCCTGCCTTGGATTCCTCCAATTTATCGCCCTGCGAAGAAGACGTTACCCTCTGCTGCGCCCTCAGATCCTCTGAATATGACCTCACTGCGTGCGCTTCGATTTCCTCCGGCCTCAAGATGAAGAACAACTCGCTTCCCTCGTCCCTTGCGCTGCTCCTTCAAGTTGCCGACCTGCCTGAGATCCCGGATTGGTATGAAGACCAGCCGCTAAAGCAAGAGCCAGAGCCAAAACGTGCCACAATTCCTGTCTTGTGCACGCCTACGCTGGACACGCCTCAAAGTGATTACCACTCGCTCCTCGACTATCACCCCACTTCCTTGTGCTGCCAGGACATTTTGGTGGAGCTAGCAGCGACGGGACAATGTATCGATACCGCGACCCCCGAACTCTCAAGCTCCAAGCACGAACCTAAAGCTCCGCAAACTATGCCGCAGCAGGCACCGTCCCACAGTCACTGGCGCCCTCAACCTTTGCGCCGCTCGTACTCCTTGGTTTTGGGTGAACGGCGAGCTTCTGAATTTCCTTATATGGTGCGCTTCTCGGGAACCTACTGCGCCCCGAATTCTTTGCTAACGTTCTCGAAAGATCCCACTGGATGTCGGTTTGGGCTGTGGACTGGGCTCGCCTTTCTCTCCGTCTCCGATCTCTTTCCCCATCGACAGCGACTCCGACTTCCTCCCTCAACCCGCCGAGCTCCAATGCACATCCCCCGCTCTGTCTCTCGCTATGAACTCGCACAACTTGTATCTCAGCCCAAGCCCGCCCGGTGCCCGCCGCCACGAGGCGCTCTCGGTGTGGCGCCCCCGAGCACCACTCCCACCATCTCATGCGGCTTCTCCCTCGGAGGACGACCTCCGTAGTCTGGAGCAGCCCTTTCCCTCGACCGCGTCAATCTGGGTCCTCGACCAGCCCTCTTCACGCCCACGCCCACCTCCTCCGCCCTCGTCTGCCCTCCCGCAGTCCGCGTCCGCGTCCGCGTCCTCGCCGCAAGCGACGCAGCACGGCGAGAAAAAACAAACTTGGACCTTGGAGGAGCAGATCACGATCGCGGTGCTTCAAGCGATGGACTTACGAGACCTGCGCGCCGCTGCGGGGCAGCAGCAGCAGCAGCAGCAGGGACTGTACTCTAAACTCGTGAAGAGCAGCACCAGGAACAGCAAGGTCAGAAAGCTGCTGGGAAGGATCTGGCGGCGGGCATGCGCCTGGTGATTCTTTCATTTCTTTCGCCCTGGTCTTGTGTATGTTAAGGAACACCAGATACATATCGTCGCCATTGAATCTGTTTTGTTTGTTCTTTTCGGATATTTCCACAAGTCGTATTTACAAGTGGCACAACGATACATGAAGTTTTGAAACAATCGAGTACACATGAAGTTTGGGAAGAACCAAGCACGAGGAGGAGCGAAAGCATACATTATAGCGGACCTGCAAACATTCAAAAAGTTAGCTGCTGGCTCAGAGAGGGATGACGGAGAAGGTAATGGAAGTTCAGAAGGTAGAAGTAAAAAGTTATCATCAAATGGACGGTTTTACGGTCCATAAGGCTGTTGAGCTTGATATGAAATTTTATTCATCATAGAGTACGTGGGGCATGGAGAGGGAATGCCAAGAGGATGCAGAGAGGATACGTACCACAGGGAGAAGCGTTGTGACCGAGGACGTCGGGAGACGTGGAACTTGCAATTCTCGCACCTCAAGGACCTGGACCTGGCGATGAAAGGAATTAGTGATATTCTTTCGCGCGCGCGTGACGAGACGAGATGGAAAAGATCAGAGAGTAGAAGTAAAGAGTATCATCAAATGGACTGCTGTCCATAAGGCTGTTGAGCTTGATATGAAATTTTATTCATCAAGAAATGGGGGCGACGAGCGACGCAGGGAAGACGGCGAGAACGCGGAGAGCTGCAGCAAATGGTGAGGGACTCACGTCTAGTGGCCGTCGGCATAGACCGTTTTCACCGCGAAGGCAGTATGGAAGGAGAAGGAAGGCGACGAAAAAAAGTTTGCAGCCGAGCGGAATTTGAAGTCGTTGATCCGACTGGGCCGGATCAGAGAACATCTGTTTTCAACCTCAACTTGACCTCAACCTTACCTCGACGTTCTTCTAAAGGCCTCTGAACCCACTCATGAGCAAGTTCTGTCCTTGCTGTACTCTCCGAGGTCGTGGATCTCTTCAGTCTCTCGCCCAGTGACCAGTGATCTGTCCGTTCCATTCGAGTTGAACACTCGGGAATCAGTCATATCTTGGAGCTTGGAGGCTTCTATGTGTGGCCCGCTGGCGATTTCGAGGTTCCTTGATAGTCGAATTTCAGCGTCCCGGTTTCTGGATGCAGTTGAAACCAGCCATGAAGACGTCGGGAAGGAATCAGTCGATCTTTCATGTGGGCTCGCTGGCGACTTCGACGTTCCTTGACCGTCAAATTTCAGCCTCCGGGTCTCTGGATGCAGTTGAAACTAGCAAAAAATGCGTCACAAATACAGCAGCTCAGATACTCTGCTACTGAGGTCCGCGCGGAAGCTAACGCAGCGTCTCAAGTCTATTCGAGGCACAAGTGTTCCGAAGCATATAAAGCTTGCCTCTGGGAGCTCTTCTTTCCATTCCAAAGTCTACCTCCCAGTTGCAAAACTCTTACCTTATCTCTCCCATGTTCTCACTCAAATCTCTCTCCGCTTTATTTCTCGTGCCGGTCGCACTACTGGCGGCTCCGA
This sequence comes from Mycena olivaceomarginata, assembly GCA_029378375.1. NCBI lineage: Eukaryota > Fungi > Basidiomycota > Agaricomycetes > Agaricales > Mycenaceae > Mycena > Mycena olivaceomarginata. Next base: position 21,352 of record JARKIC010001279.1, read on the forward strand.
TAAATCCTGGATCCTGCGACACATCAAAGGCTGTCATGGATCTGCCTTCCGGGAAAACAGCTCTGGTTAATCCTGCGGTTCCCCCGACCTATGTCACGCTTGGGATCGGCGTCCAGAACTACACTTGTTCAGATACTTCCACCTACACGTAAACCCTCCTCCTAAAAACATTATTATGACCTGTCTGAAAGACTAAATTGTCGTTCTCAGCTCGGTTGGGGCCGTCGCCAGCCTCTTCGACATAACTTGTCTCATGAACAACTTCAACTTCGCCTCTATTCAAACGAGGGCGTTCGCATTTTGGAATGAGAGTTCACAGGTGACTCCGACCAATGTCGCCAACGATTTGGGGGCTCCCTTGATGCTGGGTGTACGTTGATATTATATCGAGAGGGATATAAAACTCACCGATCTCAGCAACATTATTTCATCACGAACCCTAGCGGCCGGGTCTGTCTCCGAAGTGGGATTTTACGAGTTCTACCGGTGACGCTAGTGCGTTCGTCGTCGCGGCCAAGGTCGGCGACGTACCAGCTCCAAGCGACTCGAGCATCAGTGTCGACTGGCTCAGCCTGAACCGCGTGGATGGCGACCTCGCGACTCAGATTTTCCGTGTCGACACGGTTGGTGGCCAACCTCCTTCCTCAGTGGGTTCCTCGCCTGTATTCGTGATACGGTTCTGATTGTGATTTTGTGATTTCAGTGTGTTCCTGGATCTGGCCTCATCTCCGTGAAATATATTTCTCGCTACTATCTATATTGAATGACCCGGTTAGGAGGGAATATTCAACTCTATGTCAATCTAGCACATGTTATTAGTTAAATCCGCCCGGTTGGTATCACAGCTTCAAAGTTTGATGAGGTGGGTCCGTGGGTGTCGCAGTCCCCGAAGTATTGGACGGCGACGGAACATTCCCGGTGGGGTCCAGAAGGTAGGCGGCTAGGAACTTTCGCCAATTTGCCTTGGAGGGAACGAAATGCCCTGGGTCGTCGCGCCTGAGCTGAAGCACACTGGATCAAGGAAATCTGACACCGACCTCCGTCGTGCTCTTCCACGCGCGCATTGGTAGAAATCTTGGCCAACTGATGCGAGCGTTCTTCTATAACAACTACATCGTTCTTCCCAATAACATGGAGTGTTGGTGTTGAAAAAGTGGTCTCATAGATCGCGTCGACAATGGGATCCCCGACCATTCTGAAGCCGCTGACGGCCACACAGAATTTGCTAAATTTTTGGTGAGCGATGTGTCGAAATTAGAAATGAAAATCCTTACAATGGCGGATGCGGTGCCTGTCCGTCGATCAAGAACGGAGGATAAACCTCCGGACGTTCTAGCTTCGGGGAGAATCAGACAACGATATAAATAACGAAAGAGACTAACCAGGGCAGTCAAGAGAGCGGCGAATGTGGCGCCTTGGGAGAAACCGAGAACACCGTCGAATGTTCGAGTCTTCAGGACGTCTCGGATCGCCTCGAGAGCTTCTGGGAGACCTTGAGCATGAGTTTTGCTACGGTCCCACTTCCACCATGCACGAGCGTCGTCTGTTCCGGCCACCTCTGCGGCGTTGAGCGCTTCAAGCCTCGACCCAACAAGATCGGCGGGTTGGAGAATTATCGGGGCATCAACGAATACTGGAAGGATAATTGTGAGTCGCGCACAACGTACAAGCCCTGAAATGATACCGAAATCGACGCTTTTGCCGCACTCCCTCCTCAGGGCTCCGAGCTGTGAAAAGGGAAGTCAAAGTGATAAAACCAGAGACAAAAAATCTTACCCGTTTGCTGAAGATATTCGCATTCTGAGTATATCTGCAGGAGTAAGATCAAGGATAATCAGTCGTGTCCGTCCGTACGAAGCGGAACCAACCCGTGAAGCACCAGGACTGTCTTGGGTGTCGCCATGAGATTTTGTACAGTTGTCCGAAGAGCTAGTGGATAAGTGATGGGTATGGTAGGAAGTGAGGTGTAGGTTCCGGTAAGGTATGTACCGGCTATTTCACATTTTGCAGTCGATTGCGTTTTCGTCAGCGTTCATCAGGGAAAACCTCCTTTGGAAATACACCCATTTTCCTCCGAATTTCCGAGAAAAAAGGTCCAAACCGGCCAGATTAGTTAGGTTGGGTCGATTTCCTTTTTTGCAACCCCGGTCCTGAATTTCCCCCAAAACGAGCAAATCCTGGCCAGTTTGGCGCCCGATTACCCGAGTTCCTTGATGGTTTCCGTTGGAATTTCCCAGAATTTATCGCACTATTCAGGATTCGGTTCACGGAATTGGGAGGAAACAGCGTGTATTGAGCGGAAATGTACTACGGCAGCATATTCTAGAAACTTTTACATACTGTGGCTACACGTGCGTGAAGCACATTTGTGACGCCCCCCACTGGTGCCACGCCACTCGAGCTCACCTATCATCTGCACCGAATTAACATGCAGCCGGTCTGTGCCCAACGACGCAGCACGATTCGCGTCCGGCATCCCACTCCCTGCAAATCAACATAAAGTGGTCACAATACACACCACTCGCTTAACTCGGCGCCGCGCATTCTCCGACCGCAGCGTCCGAGTCAGATAACGCGCAGTGCCCGATGTGTGCGCACTATACAGCAGTGCTCGGGTCCGCATGGCGGTGCGGGTGCGGGAAGCATGGACTCGGTGCAAGACACGAGGCGCTGGCGATGGAGAGGAAATGAAAAAGAAAATAGCGAGGTGCATACCTTGTCCAAACTACCAGCACCTCTGCTCCTGCTGATTCCTGACGTAGCGCACAGGACTTAAGAGGCAGGGTGAGGCTGAATGGAAAAATATGAGCAATTGGACAAGTAGAAATAGATGTAAGTAAACTACGCACCTGTACTGCCTTGTGATGTATGTAGGACGTGGTTCCCGCTTCTCAAACTTGTTTTCCATGCATCCCTCGCGCTTGAGCACCGGCGGGTCCTGGATGACGACAAGCTTGATATCGTTGTGGGGTCTATAAGTCGTCAGTACGGTGCGGGATGCCGCATCCTCTGCTGCAGACTGACCACGAAAAGTACAGAAGCCCGAGTGCTGGTCCTTCGGCAGAACGGTGACACTGCAGACAATCAGGCAATCTGTTTGGGTAGTCATAAGTAAACTACGCACCTGTGCTGCTTGCTACGTATATAGGACGGGGATAGTGACGAACGGGGTGCAGGCGAAGGCAGATGCACGGCGAAGGCGCTGTGGGGGTTGCAACGACAAGGCCCGGTTTATTGTCCCATTGTGTAGCGTTCCCAAGGTGGATTTGAGGGACCCGGGGCTGAGGGTGAGAAAAAAAACCTGGAAGAGAGGTAAATAAAGTGCGTACCTCTGCTGGATTGAGACGTGCACGGTGGCAAGTGGAGGTGAATAAGGTGGGTTCGCGATTGGAGGGCCCGAATAGTGCGGGCGCAGTTGTATCCACCGATACGCGTGCGCGATACGGCGGCGGCGGTGGGGTGGGAAGGAAGGAGGTCAACATGATGCGGGTTGAGGAAAAGCGAAGCTGCTGAGGGGATGAGGAGGGGAGGAGATGGTGGTGGAAGAAAGAAGACGACAGTGACAGTGACAGCCGAATCAACCAACCTCCTGGATGTTGATGGTTTCATCGTCTGATCCGACGGTTCGGATGAGCGGCCCACTCGGCTAGGGACTTGTGCATTTTGAAGTCGTCGTCTGAAGTCGTTGAGCAGCTCCCCCACAAGTCACATTTATGCTATGATATTTTAAATGCATGTATCTACCACCACACTGATGTCAGATTTCAGCTTTTCTCGACTCTCACGTACTGTCGCCCCAAACTTCTCGGGATTCCGGGGAATTTCAACCCTTTTCCCCCAATTTTCCCCACTTTTGCCCAATCCAACCAAGATGGCCAAATTTCTAAACAGGTTCCAAATTTCCCCCAAATTTCCGAAGGAGCTTTTTTCCTGATGTTCTCTGCGTAATCACTTTCCCATCTGCCAAATTTCAATGATTGCCGAGATCCTGCTTATTTGAAGGATGGAACGCTTCCTTCCGACGCACCGTCTTTGCCCACTCGTCGGTCTCTGCTTTCGATGGTTAGGAATCGATCGCGTCGAAGATTTCGGGTGAATTTTGGCCGGCGATAAAGCTGCGTCTCGATCTAATCTTGTCTGCCCGCGCCTCCGACCTGCTCCGAGTCCGACCTGCGCCGACTCTTAAGAAAAGCGGGGCGTCCCTCTATGCTCCGAGTCTTACTAATACCAAAACACCAGCACCTTCCCTCCCGTGAACATGCTCAGGGCTCCTTTAGGCGGCAGAACCTGCCTTAAACTTCCGTCACAAGCCGTCGGGCACTTGAACGCGACATTGAAGAAATCAGCGTCCCGGAATTTCGCATCGTCAGCCGTCCCTCAAAAGGAGCGACTTCTCATATTGGGCTCTGGCTGGGGTGGTTATGGTGTCCTACGAGGGGTAGATAAAAAGCGATATGGTGAGCCAATTGTGCAATGTTTCGGGATCCGCGTCTGAGCTTCCGAACTCCCAGACGTCACTATTGTTTCCCCGAACAATTATTTCAATTTTACTCCCTTACTTGCCAGCTGCGCAGTAGGGACATTGGAATTTCGGTGTGCTATTGAACCGGTGGGTTTTTGGAACTTGCAACAAAAGAATGTAATTGATTATATTCCGTTTTATACCTCAGGTTCGCCGCTACACTCCTCAAGTGGTTAGTGGCGCAAAGCGTGTTCCTAAAGGGAAAGTCTGACTTCGTCATTCCGAGTCTAGGTCGCTTATCAAGCCTGGTGTGACAAAATCGGTAAGTTTGTTACCATATCTGGCCTTTTCTGTTCATTTCCAATTGATATCTCAAGATTTTCAACTGAGAACGGTTCAGTGCGTGAGTGACATTCCATGTTTTATCTCAGGAATCCAATTTCTGAGTTGCTACTAGATGCCTGCAACGCCTCCTCCGTTCAAGAACACATCGACGACCGCTAATGTGGGAACTGGTACACCCTTTACTCTGCGCTGGGACAAAATTGTCCTCGCAGCAGGTGCATATTCGCAAAGTATGACCATACATTTTCTTGTCCAATTGCATGATATCTCAACCACCACTCTGTAGCCTTCGGTGTCCCCGGCGTCAAGGAGCATGCACACTTTTTAAAGGATGTGAAAGACGCCAGAGCAATAAGGATTCGGATCCTCGAATGTACGTCTAGACCTCCTCGTATAAATGCTTCCATCGAAATTTCTTTCAGGTTTCGAGCAGGCTATGCAACCAACCCTCTCGGATGTGGATCGCCGGTACGCCTTAGCCCGCGTAACATGCAAGTTCGATCTAATCCCACTCAGAAATCTACTCAATTTTTGTATTGTCGGTCCGTCCCCTCCGTTTGTATCTGTTCGTTCCACAATTTCAATCTTTCAGGTGGCGGCCCAACTGGGGTTGAATTCGCTTCGGAATTGCATGATTTGCTGCATGCAGAAATTGCCGACCATTACCCGACTCTCGCGAAGCTGGCAAAAATCACGATTTACGACGTCGCACCCAATATCCTTGGAAGTTTCGACAAAACTTTGGTCGAGTGCGTGTTGAAATTTTTGGAGGTGCACTCGCTTGATGGCCCTCAAGATACGCCGAGAAAACATTTTCTCGGGATGGGATCAGCATTCTCACTTCACACCATGTTGAAAAAGTCGAGGCTGGAAAAATGTTCGTCAAAGAGCAGGGAGAAGGTGAGAGATTCATAGATTGACGTAGCTGAACCACCTCACATGTTATTGAAGTTCCTTTTGGGCTCTTGGTTTGGAGCACCGGTCTGGCTCCGAATCCCTTGATCAGCTCCATATCTGAATTCAAGAAGGATGCGAAAACGAAGAGGTAAACAACTGAGATGTTTAGTTTTGAGGGTGCTCACCATTATTTCTAGTGTGCTGACCGATGAACATTTGAACCTGATCAAAACAGACGGTACAGTGCATCCTGATGTGTGGGGAATAGGCGACTGCGCACAGATCGAGGATGCGATCCTACCAGCTACCGCACAAGGTATGTGATTTTCTGTTCATTATTCGAGACGAAGGTACTCAGGAAATATAGTGGCGAACCAAAAGGCTCAATATCTAGTCAAGAAACTCAACAAACTTGCGCAAGACAAGCATTTTCCCAAGCCGTTCAAATTCGAGAATCAAGGGAGTTTGGCTTATATCGGCGATTGGTGAGTGAGGGGTCCGGTGCGGTCGGAGCAAGTCTGAAGGGTCTTTATGCCATAGGAAAGCAATCTACGACAACTCCGGCAAGGAGGATAAGATTATAAGTAAAGAGTCTGGTCGTGTTGCCTGGCTTCTCTGGAGGTAAGCATAACCGTATGGCTTCTAGGCGTTCACAGAGCGAGATTTAGGTCTGCATACTTCACGATGACTCTTTCCTGGCGGTACGTGGTTCGGGTATTGGAATATGACCGCAGACTCATCTAGGCCATAGGAACAAGTATAAATCACCATCCAAGTCGTTGACCATAACTGATTTTTTTTCGAACAAGAATTTTGGTGCCCATGTACTGGTGAGTGTCTGGATTTTTCACAGCTCTCGACTCCGCTGCTGATTTCGTGTTTCAGGTTCCTTAACTGTGAAGCCCAATTATGAACCTAATGGCCAATTTCTGACTATCTCATTGACAGGGATTTTCGGAAGGGACATCACTCGATTCTAATCATAGATGCGCATAAATTCAGTCTTTAGATAATAAACGGAGAGATTAGTAGCATAAATAAGCATGTTATAATGTCCACAACCACTAGTCCATAGTTTGAAATCATACAGGAACCTTCGGCGAGGGTTTCCTTCGAATTTTCCGAGGTTTCGCTAGTGCGGATGAGGGAAGCAGAGGCAATCGTAGGGTACACAACTCACGGATGTGGCTGTTATCCTCCACCTTGATGACTGGCGATGCTTTCAGATATTCATCGGCAACGTTATGCTGCTCAAGAAGGGTGGCCACGCCGTCATCCGGGTTTTCTGCCGCTACTAATGTCCACGTTCCCTCGTAATCAGCTTCAAGTCCGGCCAAGGGTGGCATCTTCTTCGCACCGACGTGTGCGACATGCGCAAAGGAGTTGGCGGTTGGGGTAGAAATCATCGCCGGAGATAATCGACCAGTGGATGAGGCGAATGAAGAAGTGAGTCTGCTTCTGATACTGCGAGGCAGCTCGCAAGCCATAGCCACCAGGTGGAAGTTGTCAGTCGCTAGCGAATGCGCATTTTAATGCACTCTGTATACAGGTGGGTGGAATACACTTACAAGAGCGAGGCATCGCTCGGCCGATCACCTTCTTCGCAAAGCTAGCTGCTTCGGTATCATCATAGTAGAGAAACCCAAATTTCCGACTCTGAGATAAGAGGTTGTTAGTCGAAGAAAAAATCCAAATGCAACGGTAGAGTACGTACGGATCCTCGGAAGGTGTGGAAAAAAGGCAGGTGGATGCGATAGTCGAAGCTTAGTTCCGGAATTTTGAATATCCAGATGGTTTTTCCAGCGTCGTCCAGCAAGCGAAACCAGTGCGCTTGGTCGACTGAACACCGATCCTTTCCGAACACGAGCCTCCCGTGGAGGCCCGAATATGTCCAGTCTAATTCGCTCTGCTTTGAACCGAATGGCGCGTGGTAAACACGAGCAGGGATGACTGCATAAACCTTGTACGTGCTAGGATGAAGCCCAGGGACAACGAATGAGGTGTCGGAGCCGATATTGTAGTCGGAGAAACCAGTTGAGAAATCATCATCTTTATGGTATCAAGGGAATTGAGGGGAAGGTGGACATACGACGCAAGGCAATGCCCCGCAGTGGGATATGAACGCCGCAAGGTCCGCTTCTTGAGTTTAAATACACGTCATCATCGTGGTTTCCTCATGGCCGATGTAGTAGGACGGAACATTGCACGGGTCCGGTATGGAGATGATGCAAACACAACGCTTGACAACAGGTCTTCCAGTTCAGTTCAGTTCACGCACCAGGAAGAATAACGACTCGGAAATACTGTAGAGTTCAAGAAGTTTAATTGGAATCGTACCATACAGCCACACTAACCAACTAAGAAGTACACGCTGGTAGTATCGGAGGAATGCTGAGAGCGTGTTCATTCATCATCTGCGTCCTCTTCTTCGGCGTCCGGGGGCACAGTCATCATATCATTGAGGCTTTTTTGAAAAGGATGATCAACTAGTCAATATACGCAATGAAGGTGCTCACCAATGCACGAAAGGCATTACAATACCAACCATCTCGGACAGGGTATTCTTGAAATCGGGTGCCAGTACTTGTTTGTCGGTGAACCTTATCATATAATTAATATTGTAAACCCCGGACAGTCGAACGACAAACTGATATGACACAGCGAACGAGCGGCACTTCAACAAGTCAATATCCCTGGAGCGTTTGTGGGTAAGTATGAATTATAGGATGGAGGTGATGTACTCATGAGTTTTAGGGATGCCTTTGGGTGCGACCTTGAGCTCGTCATCTCTTCCGAAGATATTACGCCGTGCCCCAGGTTTCGGTTCTCCAAAGTACTTGACAAAAGTAGGTTCGGTTATCATTCGACGCAAAACGACTCGAGTCACGTTGGATGTTCGATCTGCCCAAATTTAGATCATGTGTGGCGCTTGTTCAAGAATAATACCGGAGAGTGGCGAGTTCATTCTTGCCGGGACACCAAGCGCCAGCAGCAATCAAGCTCTCGTTTCCGGGCTTGACTGAAGAAAATAAATACTTCGATTGTGATTGAAACCGACGGCAAACAGTACTCACTCATTCTAAAAATCGAGAGTCGGGTCGTTAATGAGTACGTTGGAGGGAAATAGGTTGAACTTACACATGATCTAATGCCAAAATCCCAATCCGTCAAAAGCCTCGGGACAAGGTGTCCATGATAAACTCACAGAAAGCGAAGACACCTTTACGCCCGCTTCGAGAAAAGCTTGCCGAGAATCCAGTTTTGTAAGGAGTTTTGTTATTGCTGAAGCGAGTCTGGCCAACTTCAACCGGAATTCGGACTGAAGCAAGTATGACACTCACATCACGGTAGATGCGGTGGATGACATCCTTGCAACAGAAAACAGTCACCAGGAGTCGAACACTGCAATCTCCTCGCAGTTGCGTACCTTGGGTGGCAGTGGGGGGATTTCATCATCTACTTCGATGAGAAGGTCCGTGAAAACCTGTAAGGGACGGATGGAAGCCGATGGTACGCCAGTCAAGAAAACCAACAAACCTCTATAAAGTCTTTCCATTCCTTCTCAGCCTGTCGAAAGACAGGGTCTACCGAGGGCACAGTCAGACCAGGACACTTGCATATGAAAGATATATCGACCGTGGAGTTTAAACCTGAGGCGACCGATTAGATTTATTGGACAACGATGCAGCATACGCACCATTGACGATCGTTGCATTCAGGTAACCTCAATTTTTGCAAAAAATCGAACGTGTTCTGCGAAATTTGGCCAGCCGGAACTATAACCAGTCAGGCCGGGGTTCGAGAGAGTGGCACCTACGCACCTAGTCCTGTTTTCGGCGCCTGCACGACCATCCCAACGATTTCCTGACCATCCTCCAGGTCAAACTCGTCGTCTGTGTCATCGGTTTTCTTCTTCTTAGGGGACCGGACTTTCTTCTTGGTCTCAGGCTTTCTCTTCCTTTTTTTCGTCTTCTCTCCGTCAGAATCATCGAGTGCGTCGCTGTTGTATTCGTCCTCAGACTCATCATCATCTGTCTCAGTCGCCACTGGTGCTTTTTTCGGCTTCGCGGTGGACGCAGATTTCTTGGCAGATTTTTGGGGAGAAGCAGAGGGGGATCCTTTTGAACGAGCCGGCATATTCGAAGCGCAGAGGGGAAGACCGACGAAGACCGACAAGGCTTAGAAAGAAATCAGTGCACGCGTTCACGTGATCCACGATGACACGTTACGTCACTTGCAACTACTGTAGTGTGTCGCGCATTGACTTTTCATTTGCGGGTTCGCAGGCCCAAGCGATTATTAATAATTTTCAGGATACAAAACGCGCTAGGCCTGCGATTTTCAAGAAGAAATCCATAATAACACATATTGCATACAGTCAAGTTTCACTACATACATTTGAACCATACCAAAACCAAACTTCGAATACAGAGAAGATCGAAAAGTAGAAATACATATACCCAGGAACTCCTCTGGGAAAATAACCATGGCACCACGCATAAATTTCACACTTTAGCTCGCCGGAATACTAGTATATTTGTGGGACTAGTATCTGGAGCGGTTCAAAGTCAACCCATTAGCGATGCGACCTCTGCCATCGGCAGGGAAGTGACCTTGCCTTTGTTTTAGCAGGAGTCTTAAAGACACAGAACAGCCCACAAACCCGTAGAAGTGAGCGAAGAAATGACGGCGCGCTTGTCGCGAATGGCGTCGTTGTAGCGTCGCTGGCGTTCGGTCTCGATCGCCAACTGAAGCATCGGTAAGAATTCGAATTGATATCGAGAAGAGTATGATCCACCTCAATCGTGGTCCGCAATCCCTTCACCTGCCACTGGGAGCGGGCAGCTTTGAGAGAAATGGCCCAGAGAAAGGGCAGATACTCCCGCCAGGAAAGGTTCTTGGCGCGCAATACGTCTGACGCGAGGTGAGACGCAAATAGCTTTGCACTGGGTTGGCATTTAGTATGGTACGCCACGAGAAACAGAGGAGACCCACCACAAGATATCAAGTTCGACTTGTAACACGAATGAAGGAATCCTATTGCCAAGGGATTCTGAAAGGGCAAGACGAAGGACACCCTCCGTCTCTTCCAAATTGTACTGCAACACGCGAATCCTGGTCCCAGGGAATATCGGCACGAGACAATGGCGGGCGAGGAACATGAGAACGACCATCAGAGCAAGATAGCGGATAACGTCGTTGCCGGTGCTGTTAAATGACACAATCGTGGCGAAGGTGAACGAGGAAATCTGGAACAAATCGTCACGCATCGGGGAAAGCACAGACATCTGAGACGAGGGGTAGCTGCGCAAGGGTGGCTCTTTAAGTTCTGGGGAACTGGTGATCCGAACTGAATGGGCGTGTTAATAAGGCGGCAGGTGCACGAATAACAGCAGGGTACAGCCGGTAGTTAAGAGATGAGAGTCGAAGGGTCGAAGGGAACACACTTAGTTTAGACGCTGTGAGAAATAATCACGAATGGCACTGGCTTCCTTGAAAATCATCTGATATGGTTCCAGAGTTAGCACAAGTTGTCCGACGCGTACGAGTCAACCCTCGACTCGGAGAAGTAAGGAGGGTCACGGGAATTTGTCGGAACCCATGGTCGAGTCGCAGATAAGGCCGAACCCCAGGAAGGTTGACGTAAAACATGCCCAAGGAAAAAACGGAGCTGACACCGCCCGACAGAAATTTCGATTGGGTACTGGGGCGCGACGATCCAAGACGGACCGCAAAAGATTGAACGCCACCGTGTTGCTATCACTGATTTCAACCATGTGGCAAGGATTGACGCTGCGAGCGGTCCTCGTAACCACAGAGCACGGCACGAAGGATCCGCTGCACAGGAATTTATGTTGAATATAGAGCAAGTGATAGAAATCTCCACTTACTGTACCTCTGAATCAGAACCAGTTTTCGGCAAGGAATCGTCGGCATCGTAGATATGGCGAGCCACAGAAGCGACTAAATCCAGACGTGGAGAGAACCGGTGCTCGTAGCTTCCACATATCAAATGGAAGGTAGAGGATTTGTGTTATTTGTAGTTGTCGGGGCATAGAGAGTGGCCTGCAGCGCAGTATCTGCTATAACCGAATGAACTGCAGCCACCAGAAGGTACCGCCCCAACTCGGAGCTCTTGGGGGTCGCTAAGGTTATACACCGCTCAGAGGCGGTGAATATACCACAGCAGTTAAGTCTTTGGGGAAGTCTACACATTTTCGGGGATTGGAGTGAAGCCATCATTGCCGGGAATCCCCAGGGCGGATCGATGACTCATTTTGTCAGAAGTTCGAACAGAAGAGACATGATGTAGAGCGCTACGGTTGCAAAATTGGGGCGAGTGGAAGGTAAAAGTAGAAGTTGAACCCTAACGTCACATCAGTGACTGTCACAGTCGCGAGAAAGTTAGCAACAACTATTCATCATTGGGATGTTTCGAACGCGTTCTCAGCTGCCCGTGGAATACCCGGGTGCGGGGCCCATTTTTGTGAATGATTTCTCTCTTTCCCCAGAGAGTTTATCAGACCATGACCTCCTCCTCCGTGGCTATCTCGCTGCTGGACACGATACTCGGTGGATTAATCCGAAAAAGAACAGTCCTACGAGCCAAGCCAGAGCTTCTCCAGGTGAACATTCTCCGTTTACTCCCGGTCCTGCTCCTGACATTCTCTAGCTTGCCTCACGTTTAAGCCACCAAAAATCACCACCGCGCGGTCTCTGCGAAATCTTGCCGAATGGAACGCAGATATCAGTCGTAGTGACGACGTTTTCGATTTAAACAAACTCGAAGAGTTCAAGAACACCGATCTGGACTTCTTAACTGCTAGAACCGCTGTCAAACGCTCGCATTCGAAAGAGTCTCTTCAGGAACGCGCGTCAAAACAGCGAAAGCTGGACATTGCTTCGTTGCGTAATGTTATCTCTCAGGTGGCGTTCCTGCTCCAAGAATTGATAACTCGTTTATTCCTGGAACCTGCAGCCGCATGTTTTGCCCTCTACGATGCCCGTTTCCACAAATAAATCTTCCGTCGCACCGTACTCCAAGTGCAAACCCATCCCGATTCCACCGCATTCCCTCCCTCTCCCCGATCCGCTGCCATACACACGGCGAAGCTGGGTCATCCCTGTACGCGGAAGTCTCCCTTGGCGGCATGCCACCTCTGCGGTCGTACTACAAGACCCCGGCGACCTCCCTGAGCCCCCCGATCCCTACACTCACGAGGAGATCGCATGGACAGCCGCCGCCCTGGCCTCGCTCTGGTCGCTTCTGCTCTTACTACGGGACAAAAGCCCCGTCGGGCCTCTCGGGCTATCTTTCAATGTGTCCAGCAATGTTGCTTCCGACTCGCAGCCCACATACTCTGAGATTTCCGGCATGGGCGCCCAACCGTTAACCTTCGATAATGGGGCAGCAGTGTCGATGGTCTCGTCAGCGCGTCCCGTTCCCATCCCACTGACTTTTATAGACCATATTAAAATCTATCACGACGCCGTGTATTCTATGCAACTTCGAAACCTGCTCGATGCTTGGTCATTTGAGACCGGCAAGGCGGGGGCACCTAAGATACGAGTTCTCAAGGGTTCTAGGCTCGTTTTATTGGATGAGCGGTCGAAGGGGATTGTTGTGTTGTAGAAGGTGAAAATAAATGAATATCGCATGGTCTTCATTCATACCTGCTTTGTTTACAGTCATTATGTTCAACGACTGCGTCGCATTGAAAGCTATATTCGCCAATTCTTTGGGATCTTGCTTAGCGTAATACAATAACAGGTACGAGACTACTATAAATCCATGCGCCTCCGCCGAAACGTATTTAAAGCTTTCCTCGGACCTTCGTGGGGATGCCACCCATCGGCAGCCGGTCGATGTGCTCTACAGCTGCCCTGGAGGCCGGATCCTCCAGCACATACTCCAGCAACCCATCGACAACATACCCCCAAAACTCCTCGACCAATCCGGGCGCATAGGGCGCTGCGTCCCAGCACAGGACCAGCCCGAAGCGCTTGCGAAACGTGTGCGACGCCACGAGGATGCCGCCCGCGGGCCTCCGGGCGCCCGTGTGGACGTCCGTCGCCTCGATGCTGGGGTAGCGCTCCGGGTGAAAGAGCCCGTCGATGTCGCCCATCTGGGTGAGGCCGAGGAGCGCCAGCGACGGCACGGCGGTGACGCTGGGCGGGCGACTCGGAGCGGTGCTCTTCGGGAACGTTCCGTCCGCCTCGTCGTCGATCCGCGCCCACGCCTTTGCGCGTTGCCCGCGCATCGCACTGGTGACGAGCGAGCGGCGGAGCAGCAGCGGGCTGTGGGTATACGCAAACATCTGCTTCTGTGCGGCGCGGCAGCGTAGCCAGAACGTCGCACGCGGATCGGTGGAAGGGAGGAAGGTGGGGAGCATAACATTGTGGTAGTCGAGCGCGAGGGACATATGAGAAGATACCAGCTCAGGTCCGGGTGGGAGATATCGTCTAGTACTGATAGCGGTGTCCAGGAGCATGGGTAGCGCTTTCGGCGCATTGATCTCGGGGTGTTGTGCGCAAAGCCGCATCCAGGCAAAGTTTGTTACTGCGAAAAGAGTGTTTTGCAGCGTGACCCGTTGAGACTTGCACTTGGCGAGCATTGCGGCAGTTTGAGTAATACTGAACCGCGTTTGAATGGTGCGTGTTATGGGGTCCGTCGATTTAATATGCGGAAAAGTATGCCCGCCCTGCAGGCTCATTAGACCGAAGAAGTGAATTGAGGGGGAATACATGCAATGAAACCTCTCTGCAGTTTCTGATGATCCACGCGCCACGCGGCCTGATGGAATTTCGATGTCGAGAGGCCACAGATCCTCGCTTCGGTCGCAGGAACGAGCACCTCATTCGCAGCGCGTGGGTGGCCCCACCGCCTCTCCCACTCATCATCCAGCAGCCGCGCAAGCTCTGAGTCCGTCCTTGCCTTGGACGAATCCGTAGCAGTGCCCCCTAACAGCTCCAAAATGCTCACCAGCGCCTGGCAGGCCGACCCCGTGTCGTTTATCAAGTGCGCGCCCATAAAGAGCATATGGAATTCGTGTACGCCCGGCGCGACCACTGTACCGCGCGCGATAGCGAGGCGCGAGAGGCAGCTTGAGGACAATGTGCGCGGACCATTTAGGAATGCGATACAGAGCTCGACCCCGCTGACGTCGGTGTGCACGCGCACGGACGTGCTGGCCTCGTCCGTAGCACAAGCCGCGCTGGCAGGGGGCGTGTATCTGCCAGTGGGATCAGGCACCGCGCTTGTGCAGAGAAAGAATGCAGCCTCACGCGAATTGCGCGTCGTCGTAGCATCCAGGCTTCATTTCGACGCAGCTTGCGATGAGGGGGTGCCGGAGCTGCATGATGGCCCACGCGATATTTACACGGAGCGGGGAAACCAAATTGGCGGGTGCGCGGAATTGCATGCAGGCTGGAAGGAAGCTCAGGCTAGGGCCGCGGGCATGGAAGCGGAGAGAAGGACGGACTGTACATATCGTTCTCGCCGGATACCCTCGAGGGTAAAAAGTATGAGCTGTGCGTGAGTTAATGGATTAGATTATCACGAGACGATCTTCCCCACAGTTCGCTGGAACTCAAGAACCTCCGGTATGTGGGCATCTCGACAACTTTGGCAACTGCTCTCCTGGGAGGACGTTTAGGATAAGCTAGAGGCCGTCAGCGATGCATGAGAGAGAGAGAAAGAGTGAGAGAGAGAGAAACACGGATTCAGTACTCCAAAGTGGGATACTGAATACATGGGTGTGGCAAGAGCCAAAGGCTCTCCGCTCAGCCGCACTTTGGGCGGGTGCGGGTGAGTGGGGAGGACGAGGGGACGCACAAGGTGATTGGCTCTGCACGTTGTCACGGCCAACCCAGCTCCGAGCGAGGAAGCCAACTCTGAGCATGATGTGAAAGGGAAAAGAGGCTGTAGGAGGTGCGCCAAAGGCGTCCAAGCCAACTCACCACGCTGGAAGAAAGGAAGAAAGGGATCGGAGGGCGGGGAAAAGAAACGATAGGGATTCGTGTGCGTCGGGGGAATGCGCAAGGCGGAAAGATGACAAGTCACGGTGATCGTCATAGCTTTATCCTCTGATACATCTGAGCCGTTCGTGCCCCACGTCAGGCTTATCTCGGAGAGGTAGAGGATAGGACGGTCGAAGTCTGTAAGTGGTCGGTCTACTCGGGGGCGGATCCTCGGGAATTAATTGTTAGCGCCAATCATAGAGCACTAGCACTTGTCGGAGGGTTAGGATGCTCGGAAGGACCAAAAAGTGCAGGGCAACGAACCCGTAATAATATCGACCAATTCATCGGTAATGGCAGCCTGTCTGCCGCAATTATACTGCATCTGGAGAGAGGTGATCATGTCCTGTGGCGTTTTTCGAAGCGTTGTCCATGGCGTTGTGTCTACGGTAGAAATGTTTAGCATCTCCATCGCACAGAGTATCCATTTTTACCGTGCATTGATCTCACACGCGTGGGCCTCTGTCAGGGCAGTGAAGATTGCGTTGGCGAGGGAGAACTCTGCGAGGTCCTTCGTGAAATCGTCTTCCATCTCGTACGCCTTGAAACCCTCTAAACGTGGCCGAATTTACCAAGAAGGCGGCCACGAGAACAGCACGACATACCGCTCTCCTTCAGTCCCGCCTCGCCCCACACCTCCACGGCAGTGGGTTCGTAGCTGATCGCGGAAACGAGCTTGTTGTAGATGATAACAACCGAATCGTACGGGACCCCGCTCTTGACCACCAGATCGGCTACACCCGCGGCGTCCGCAAACGTCGGGACGTCCCTGGTTCCCGCAAAGCGGAGGAACTGGGACTTCGCCTCGTCGCCGACAATCATGATGGGCGTCGCGGCGTCCACCTCGACGGGCCTGCGCTCGGCGTCGAGGAGGGGCGACTCTGCGGAGCAGCCAACGCATGGCGCATGGCTTTGGTCACGGAGGAGTGAATACCGCCGCACAGCCCCTTATCGGAGGAAATGACGATGAAGAGCCTGTTATCGGTCGATGTCGCGGAGGTTGAGTTTCCAAAAAACCCCTGTCGAAGAACCCGGCGATTTAGCGGCTGAGCCATTAGATTGGGACCGCCACGGACCAGAGTTTGCAATGCCATACTGCTTGCCAGCAGCCATGGCACGTTGGGCCTTTGCGAGCTGTGTAGACGCAATCATTTTCATCGATCTATTGGATGTTTTGAGACTCCATTCGCAGTGTTAAGCAATATAACAAACTTGGTAATCTTCTCGATGTTCTTGATGGACTTGAGACGAAGCTCAATTTCACGGAGGGTAGCCATGTTGCGGGCACTTCCGAAGCCAGCTCCAGAACGTGCAGACGGCGCACATCTCGATGTTCTACGAGCGAGCATGACGGATGAGACCGGGTCGGATACAAAGAACATCCGCAGGTTCTTAATATTTAGCGCTTGCGGAGACCGAAGTTATCCTGTCAGCGCCCAGAGGGAATCCGGCACCAAGGAGCAATGATGGTCGAAGTCCGGACGCCGCATCCGGGATTAGATAAGCTTATCGAATTGAAGAAGATCACAGGCGCAGAAAGACCGGGGAGGAAGCAGGTATGCATGACCTCAAACAACCCGGAATGAAGGGAAAATAGGCGAAGAGGATAGACTGCGCAGATCAGGGGTGGTTAAGACACAGGGAAGGGGCCTCGGTGCGTCACGAATGAGCAGCCGTGAAGACGTCGCAGTAAACCGTTTGGACCTCTCGGGGTGTTATTTGCAATGAAAAGTACATCCTTAAATGTCAAAGACACTTGGAAGTCCTACAGAGGGAAGAGTCAAATTCAATGTGGCATTCGCAAAGGCAGAAAGCTCACTGATCCCCAAGACTCCCAAATGTATGAGGACAAACGAGCAAACGACTGCAGATACAATCCACACAGTGTGAGGCTGAGTTGAGACGACCAGACATATAACAGATGCGAAGAAGCAGAGGACGCTGTACAATATGGCACCGCCAGCGGATTCCAATGGATAGTGCGCCTCGAATATGCGTCAAAGATTCCGCCATTGCACGAATATCCGGTCCCTGGAATCCTGATATCGCAGTCTCTGTCTGACGGTTGAGTTCCGCATTGTTGCCCTGGGCCCGTGCGGCATTCGGTAGGGTTCGCTGCAGCTCAGTGAAACGAGCAACCATTTTCTCAGTCGTACGGCGCTGGATGATAAACATGTCCGGTGCAGGCAGGAGCCTACCAGATGTCAATGCTAGCGTTAAATCATCCAGTTGCTCTGCAGTTGCGGTTTCAATTGCAGTCAACTGTTTGTCTACGATGGCAATGTGCCGCTGCAAGATATTCGACGCCAACAGAGCGAGACACGCGGAAATAACACCCATAAGCAGACCCGCAAATCCGAGCGCGTTGGTCGCGACTTTGAGACGCGTCGAGTTGTCCTGATATGAGATGGCGACGAGTTGGGCTTGAATTGCTGCGAGAAATGTCGCCTGCGCGAGTCCAATGAAGCAGCTATAGCATATGTCTGCCTGAAGGATCGACTCACAATGGTTGCTTCAGATGTAAGGGCTCCCACATGGCCCTTGGTGCCGTGACAATCCGGCGCGGCTCGCGTTTTGAGGAGCGAAAGGACCGCTGACAGGTACGGTACAACCGCAGCGGCGTCTTTCATAGTTCGGACCAGGGTATCCATCGTGTTGGGTAGGCCGACGGACGACGAGCGTGGAAGCCAGGGAAGTTTGAACCGACTCGGACGGTCAGATGGAAGGAAGATCAGAGGCAGCCATCATTCGGAAAACTGCAGCCTCACTGCCAGACGCATGAACTCAGGATCCTTATTTCACGGCGTACACGAAAGGATTGGTGAAGCACAGCCGGTGTCATTGTGATAGAAAATGCCGGCCGATGATGATGAGTCCGATGTACTCATTCCCATCTTTTTAGTCGACCACCATGTCGTCGGACGACAATTCCGAGAGCGAGCGCGAGCGCGCAATCGCCAAGCAGAAAGCGCGTTCAACGAGCGTGCGATATGTGCAGACGTAAAAAACGTGGGTTTCTGTCTGTTTATTATAACGAGCGGCTATTGACTCAAGAATTCATTAAGGGCGCTGTAAGCTGCTTTCAAGATAATTGCGAACCAGCGAGCTGAAGAGTATCCAGGCGATGGTGGAGAGAGATGCGATCATTGCACCAAGCACGACTTCGTCTGCACGTATATCGACCCATCGACCGTGACGGTATTATTCTCTACGGCGACTCTTCTTCTGTTGACGAAGGGTTGAGCAGACTCGGCAAAACCCGCCTGTTAATCCAGAAAACCCCTCAAATCTTAGCAAGAGCTATGTCCAAGAATTGGAAAATCGAGTGAAAACGGCCGAGGCGCTCTTGGAGAAGGCGAAATCAGAGAGAAGTCCTGGCGTGCAGCTTATCAGCAATGCTATCCACCGACTGAACAGCCCTTTCCCTACACCACATTCTGACGACCTCACTTTTGCCGACATTGATGAGAGTTTCCGCGCTCTCTCCATCGATAATACAGCCGCTCAGGGTTTCCAAGGTAAATCAAGCGGTGCGATGCTCGTGAAAGCTGCAGTCGATCTCCGGAATGGCTCCAAGAAGAAAAAGTCTGCGCATGATCTAGCTGCGAACCAAATCCCGACTTCGATTCCCGACACAATTAAAGCGGTTAGCCTTCCGACGATTATCTCCCTGGGATCACTCATAATATTTCTTGTGCCAGTGGAGAGTCTCCTGCCTCGGTCCCGCCGCCCAACTATGCGTTCCCCGAGGACGATCTTTTGGCCTCGCTCATCTCACTATACTTTGAGAACGTCAATACCTTCTTACCACTCCTTCACCGTCCTACATTCGAGGCTGCAGTCAACCGGCATTTTCACCTGGAGCACAGCGTTTTTGCGAAAACACTACTTTTAGTTTGCGCTGTCGGTGCCCGGTATTCTACAGATCCCCGGGTCTCGATTCCCGACGCTCCTTCCGGCGAGACAGCAGGCTGGAAATACTTTGACCAGGTCAAACTCTCGGGTCATCTCGTTCAAACCCATCCTACCCTTTACGATCTTCAGACTTACTGTGCAAGTCCTGGCCCACTCATTTGCAAATTTACTACTTACACTTTCTCACACTTGCAGCTCGCTGCCGAATTTCTAGACTGCACATCCAGCCCCCGAACGTGTTGGACGCTTGTTGGATTTGGAATGCGACTGGGCCAAGACATAGGCTTTCATAGGTTTAAAATGCGAAGCCAGATAACATTCGAACAAGAACTGGAAAAACGCGCGTCCTGGTGAGTCTCGTCACACTTTTGCGAGCTCCCTGCTCATCTTCATATTTTCCAGGGTGCTTTTCCTCTTTGATGCCCAGATAAGCACGGCCCTCGGCCGCTGTATTGCACTTCAATCCCACGAGTAAGTTCTCGCCTCCTCCTGTGGTTGTGGCTCATCCATTTTCTCAGCTTTGATATTGAGATGCCCATCATATGTGACGATGAATATTGGGCCGGTTCGCCCGATAATTCAACTCCAATGTTCTCCCAGCCTGCTGGAAAGCCGTCTCAGATCGCATACTTCAATTGTATGCTCCAACTGAACCGCATCTTATCATTCAGCTGCAAAATTCTCGTGCGCTTAATGAATCCGTCGTATACTGTTGCCCACTGAACTTCATCGTAGTACTCGACGAATCGCAGCAAAACTCTAATCGGGCTGGGTGATGACAAATGGGAAGAGCAGGCGCGTATCCCTTTTCCTCCCTGCCGTCAAACCGAATTAACCTGCGATATCTAGGTCGTTGTTGAGCTCGACTCTGCCCTAAACACTTGGTTCGAGACGATCCCGGCCCACCGTGCGTTCCGTTACGTTTCCTCTGTCGTTTTCTTCGGTCATAATAACCTGATGTGTAGTTCGCTGGGATCCGGACAATATCCAATCCGATGTCTTCTTCGACCAATCTGCTGTTCTTTATTGCACGTACTACCACACCCGAATCATCATTCACCGTCCATTCATCCCAGCCATGCGACGTGCGTCAAACCCGACGGTTAGTCCTAGTCATGCAAACCTTTTCTTGTACATTCTCAACGACATCCTAGCACCTTCCATCCCTCGCGATCTGCAACACGGCCGCCCGGGCATGCAGCCACGTTGCCCAAGTGCAGCAGCAGCGCCGGCCAAACAACCCTCTGTGGTTCAGCCAGGTACGGCCTTTTGTCCTCATACGGCTCTGCTAGTCTCTAATTGATTCTGCGAAGACGCCCCTATTCACATCCGGCATCGTGCTCCTCTTGAACATTTGGGGTGGCTCTGGGAGCGGTATGGCCAAGGTCAACGCGGCTGAGAAGGATCTTGCCGATGTGCATCGCTGCATGTCTGTACTGAGTGCGCAACGACAGCGGTACGGGCTAGCGTTCCTTGATATAGTTCCCCGCTCATGTCTTTTCCTTAACAGATGGCCCTCGGCCGGCGCTTTGCTGTGAGTCTCAGTTTAATCTTTGACTCGACGATTCGCGTTGTTCACATTGGTTCCCCAGAGACACCCTTCAGCAGCTTGTCGCAGTGGATCGGCCTGCACAGCCGGCTCATGTCCAAATGGCTCCGGCCACCATTCCGCCGCCGCCCATTCCGGACGTAGCTCCTCCCCAATCCGCTGCTCACTACCACCAACCTTTCTCTGTCCCGTTCGCACCGCCGATGTATGACCCCGCGCTCGAGACTGCGCCGCCGGACTATCTCGCTGGCGGTGAGTGGTACGACACCTCAACGACGAGCCAAAGCAGCACAGAAGTCTTCGGCGACGCCCAATTGTTGTTTCAGGACCAAGCCATGCCCACGAGCTACGAAGATCCAAGTTTCGCTACCGGTTTCAGCAATGTGCAAGGATTCGACGGCACCACGGCTCATGATCTTGGCTACCAAGACTTCATGGAAGTGGACAATACCGTTGCGTTGTGGTCCCAAGCCCCGACGAGTTTCGGGTGAGCATCTCCCGTCCACAAATCTTTGGGGGGCCTTGCTCATATTTTGTGCAGAGTTGCTGACTGGGATATGTATCTCGGAAGATTTGTGGACGATGTGCATGAAGGCCAGCCGTATCCATAATACTGAGTAGATTAGACACTCCCCATGTAAGTGTACATACCCCTCCCAATATGATGACAGAGTCGTAGACTGCAAAAAAAAAAAAAAAAACGAAAACAAGGACGCCTATCGTGACGTCAAGGGCGTTTGATATGCTCAAATGGGGTTAACTTATGATTGCCTTTTCAACCTGCCTTTTTTAATCTTCAGCCAATATAACTTTTCTGAGGACCGAGGGCCTCGAACTTCATCTGGGCCTTTGGAACGCGCGGAACCTCTCTGAACCAACTGTTTACTGCGAACTGTTTACTGCGAAATTTGCGGGCCAAACAAACGGATAGGACCAGGCGTTTGCCTGCGTGTCGCTCCATTTCTTTTCTGTCACGATGGCAGTCCATCCTGCTTACTTATTACCAGAAATTACGGGTGGTTTTCCGATTCATTCTCGGCGCTTGGCCAAAACACGATTGCCTTCCCAGCTTCAATATTATCTGAGGACTCTTTGATATTTCCCCCTCTCAGCTCATTCAAGGTGCAGCTGAGGTTCGTAAAGGGTTGGCCGGCTCTTGTGAATGGACGCGTACACGATCTGCTCTCCCACATATATTTCACTCATCATTCATTCTATCTCGCCAAAACCACCTCAAACCTGATGAGTTTATAATTCCGGAATCTCGCAACTCCACTATGGGCTCCGACGGCAATTTACGATGCACGCAAGGAGACGCAAGGTACGCGTTCTCAGCTGTTTTTAAATTCGGCAGACATTGAACCGGCACATATCAACGCGGCTTGTCGCCTAAAGCTTGCCACCTTGCGTAACCGGTACCCTGCGTAACCTCGCCGATAACTCATTCTGGTTCCTCCAATCAACCTTTAGCGCGGATTGAAATCAGCGTTAGGCCTCAATTTTGGGATGGAATTAATCAAGACTGTGGCATAACAGAATTATGGGACGATACAACTTCCTAGGCGTCGGTCGCGCCGTGTCGATTTTCGTTCATCTTGCTTGACGTCTTCTGCTTTACGATACCTCTCCGCGGACAAGATGACTATTTCCGCGTCATTGCTTGCGTTTTGTGGTTACAAAAAACGTTGGTCCCACGCACGAATACCGTTCCTAACTTCAGACATCACTTGAAATCTTGATCCGCGCAAATGCTGCGCACCCACACACCCACAACGCTGGCGCTATATTATTTTGAGCCACAGGCTGTGCCGCCGTAAGCAGTCTAACCTGTTTGGTGCTAAACACACGCTGAAGCGTCAGCTTGTGTCGCGCAACATGGCCGGTTTACCGGGCTTTTTTGGCGATAATAATGGATACATTATTATGTCGTTGCACAGGTTCTGAATCCACTTGAAACCATCCTTTGGGATCCGCTAGAAGACTTGCGTCCGCATGGAAGACGAATGCGGACATATCGTTGCGACGTGCGGGAAGTGAGTTGTTCCATTTTATGTATTCCATTTGATTCTAATTTCCATTCCATGGGCGCCTTGGCCGCGGCACGCCCTGTGACTCTTGCGCGCACAGCTGGACATGGATATGTGCCACTATGGGAGTGCATCCATTCCTTCCTCGAAATGATAATAATCCCGTTCTTATGCTTCTCTCAACCTTCACGATTGTCATACTTATCGTCCACCTAACTTTCCCGCCCCAAATCATTATCGTCTTTCTTTATGGATCGCTCCTTTATCTTCCTCTATTCTATTTTGTTATTCATTCTTATCAGTGCTATGGTGCCGACAGTCCGCGGAAATCACTTCTAGCACCAGCACTTTCACAGACTTTCGCAGGGTTCCGCCAGGCTTCGCCTCGGCGTAATTCAATGATTGGCACCCCGGTTCGCATGCTTCTGCGGGCTCCGCTGTCGAAACCTTTCGCAGAGCCGTCATAACAATTAAGGATCGGCCTCCGCTGCCAGTCTCACTCTTATGTTTCAGCTAGCGCTCGGTTCACACATAAGCGAGCAATCTGTGTCTGTCAAAAGGTTTGTTTATCTGTTATGTTGAATCAGGTGGAACACTGATTTTTTCAAACTGTACCGGCAGACCGAAACTCTCTTAGCTTCTGATCCCAAAGCGCTGGTTGCTGCAGAATCGCGCCTCCGACTCTGGATCGGAGAATTTTGGAGCTCGTTTGTCAGTTTAGATTATCCCTCGTTCAACTCGCAGGGCTACTGTATTATTGTTACTGCGCACCGGGCTGAATACCAGCGAAGCCAACGATATGTTCCCGCGGCGTGCCACGTCTATAAGGCCCAGGGAGTAGTTGCCGCAACAACATATCATCCCCACTCAGCTCAATCACCGTGACATTTGAAGTTGAACCATAAATACCTCAGCATCAGGATGCGCGATGGGACTTCGCCGGATCCGGAAGAGTCAATGGCGGCTGGCAGAAGCACCACTGGCAGCGCAAATCAGCAGGTGCCGCGGCACGGCTAGCCACAAGGGGAATTTCGATTATTTAAACTTTATTGTTGGCTATCCCGGCCACATGAAGCGAAGTTACTGAGGGCGCCGCGGCCAATGCACGCTCGCGAATTGATCACGAATTGATCACGAATTACTTCCGCGGCTTTCCCACGGTTCGGAGTGTTCAACTACTTACTATTGTCAACTTCTGATATTCTGCTCGCTGTTGGTGTTTACCGAACACCAAGGGCGCCGACAGGCACTTTGTGTCAAATCCCATAGTCTACCTTCCCGATATTATCTGAGTCACTTCCCACCTCCCTCCGCCTCCCAAGCCCTCTTCAATCTGATCCCGTATTGAAGCGAGTTGCTTACCTGCATGGTTTTCCTCCTGGCGCGAGCTATGTACATGTAATTAATTCCTGGGTCAGGTTACAGTCAGGCTGACACGCCACTGTTTCCGGTCCATTGCATTGCAGCAACATTGCAGCCTACTCGCTTCCCCTGCCGGTCGTTTTTTCTCCCCGGCGCTTACGATTCACCCATCAGCGCGACAGCCTCCCGCCACCATGCCGACGCACCGCATGCAATGCTAAACTGGATGCGGATTGAACCGTGGGAACGGGCGGATCCTACTCACTCGCATATGTGCCGCTGCCAGGGACGGAGCCCCGTCCCACCAGGTCCCTCCCCGTCCACATACATACGCGATTTGATCCAGGATGCGCATTTACATCCAGTTACATATCCCCGGCAATATGCGGACAGCCTGATTTGATGAGGTCGCCCCATCCCGCCGCGGGAGCGCCGTTGCCTCTTTCGGCCTGGAGGTGGGATTCGCGCGCCCTTTTGGGTTCTTTGGCGTCGGTTACGGGTAGGGCGCGTGGCGCATCGCGTCGCGTATCACTACTAACAGCTTGTTCGGCTAGCGCGTGCTGTTCATTGGCCGTACGTAGGTTTTTGAGTTACTCAGTTTTTTCTGGCGGGCGTGACGCGCTACGGCTGACACCGACAGAGAAAACGATAGTGTTGGGGTTGGGCGGGAAAGGCTGGGGGCACAGATCTCAGATACTATCTATGCCGTATGGACCAGGACTGAGGGAAAGGGGACGAAAATACGGGATACGGAATGATGTGCAAAGCTATAGACGCATACGCAATGCATCCGCATGCTACCCGCGCGTAGTGAGTTTTAGGTGTTTCCCGCCTATCAGAAACCGCCTACCGGACATCTTGCTTACTACTACTGCGCCCCGCGGCCGCAGGTATACGGATCGGTCAAGTTGTGAGTGTGTGAGATCTAAAACGGATCCGGAGTAGGTGTTTCCTGGCCCACTGCATACCGCACTGGTATTGATACCACTGCCCAAAGCTGACGACGATGAATAGAAAATAATTCACCGACCGGCTGGAGACATAATGATATGAAACGTACGATGAACGACGGACGCCGATACGCCGTGGCGGTGCGCTAGCTAGGCTACATTACAATTGACGTGGAGCTATAGCTATAGCTACGCCACTCCAGCGCAACTTGAATGTACAAGCGTACGATCCGCACCTACACGGCTCAGAGGTTTTTTTTTCTTTCGTTCATTTAGGTCTGACAACTTGAACTTAAGGGCTGAAGGGCGCCCCCGACCTTCTCAAAGGAAGGATCAAAGGAAGCATCCGCAACAAAATTAAATCGTCGCGTTATCTGTGGTGGAATGTATTGTCCATGTCTACACCCGAACGCGTCAGGCAGGGGGTCCACGCGGCTTGAAGCCGCAGGGGTAGGCCAAACCAGTGAGTTTTTTTGTTACATACCGACGAAGCCCGGCCCCCCTATGTTCCTCCGTACGTTGACTTTTTTTTTGCGTGGTGGAAGTAAGTAACTTGGAAGGCGTTCTCTGCTCTTCCGCCCTCCTCCCCCTCCTTCCTTCTTCATTAATCCCCCCCCCCCCCCCCCCCGTTCCTGCTTCTTGATCACGATCTTCCGGTCCCGCGCAGGAAGGTCGAACCGCTTGCGCATGATATCATCCTATCACTGTTAGCCTTCCCATCTATCTCAGAACCTGCTCGCGAGTGCCTTGGCGCTGCGGCAATCCGCCGTCATCTCAGGCGAGAAGCAGCCTTGATATGGAGTCATCCATACTGATAGCCTACGGTTAAGGAGGAGAGGGGGTTTCTCCCGGGGATGATCCTTTTTCGCTAAATTCCATGACAATGTACTTGAATTTCTACGAGGAACATACATATTACACACTGGCTGGCATCTATCAGCTCAGCTCCGACACGGCAACAAAACAAGGAACAGACAGGCATACAGACATATGTGTTTTGATTCTGCATTGATGTTATGTCGAATCATCGGGGAGGCAATAGAATGATTGCCCTCGGCGTGGGGAGGTGCCGTGGGTTGACGGTGACTGACGTGCAGGCACACACACAGACTGTACAGAGTTCATGCTGTTTCTAGCAGACGGGGCCCGGGGAGGTGCTTTCGAAACAGAAACGGCTGACCCAACCCGTTCACAGCGTTGGACCGGCGCGCCCGAAGCTGTGGTCGCGCGCGCGACAAGGTGAATTTTCGTCATTCGCGCCGCGCGCAGGAGTGGGCTACCGAATGAGTATGTGTGTATGTAGGAAATTAAATTCGACATTTCAAGCCACGCGAACGAGGAAGGGAGAAGAGAAGGGAAGGGAAGAGATCTACATACCGTCCTCGAGACGAGCGAGCGAGCAGAAGCAGAACCGCTGCCTGACGGTGAGTGAAACGCCAACGCTAAAACCTTGTCAGGACGGACGGTTCGCGAAGCGGTGTTCGAAGGTGCCAGATAAGGTGCTTAATAATAGCCTGCGAGCAAGCCTATGAATTCGAGACCGAGAGATAGGAAGAAGGCTTGGGTGTGTGGAGCCGAAGTGGATGGAGGCCTGAAGGTGTTCGAAAGGAAACGGTGGTCCGAACCCGGTCACAGCGTTGGAACGGTAGCGCCTGATGCTGTGGTCGTTCGTTCGTGCGACAAGGTGAATTTTCTTCATTCGCGCGTAAAGGAGTGTTGGACCCGAAGTGAGTATGCATGTAGGAAATTAAATTCGACATTTCAGGCCACGCGAGCGAGGCGAGGAAGGGAGAAGAGAAGGGAAGGAAAGAGAAGGGAAGGGAACCGTCCTCGAGCAAACGCCGAACGAGCGAGCAGAACCGCTGCGCCTGAGCGAACTGCCAACGCTAAAACCTTGTCAGGACGGACGGTTCGCGAAGCGGTGTTCGAAGGTGCCAGATAGGTGTTTAATAATAGTCTGCGAGCGAGCCCATGAATTCGGGACAAGAGATAGGAAGGTTCGGGTGTGGAGCCGAAGTGGATGGAGGCTTGAAGGACCGCAGCGTCATGTTCAGGCTATGTGTCGACGCAGCATTGATCTCGTTCAGTCCGAGTCCGGGACCGCGAGTGTCGGGGTCCGACCTTCCTTCCTTCCAGCTAGACAGGAAGTTGAACTTGGGCTTGAACGAACTTGAACTTGAACGCGGTGGGACGGCGATCATTTCCAACATAGGAGCGATGCGAATTTCCAACGGAACCAGAATGGAGGGATTTGATCGCCGTTTTTTGAGCGCCCGGTGTCTCGTTAATGTTCTCGTTAGCGGTCACTTACTTACCACTTAGGAGTAAATTGTGAGTTATGTTACGATGACGAGGACGGAGCGGTGATTCGAGAGCAGCGGTGACTGGCAGCGAGGCAGCGGAAGCGAAGGGTAGGCGTCAGTGGGTGCTTGGTTGTGCACGTTGGTTGAGATAAAGATCGAGCGGGATGATATAAGAGCGGGCATGGTGCGGTCGCGTGTAGTAAGGATCAAGTACACCGAGTCAGGCTTCAAGTCAAACCGAAATGGGGAAATGAATTCATGACTAGATTGGATGGAGATGATTCGAAAAAGGGCCTGGATGCCCCTATGTCGTGGCGCGCTGTCCTGTCTAGTGGTAGGGATTATAAAAAGTGCGGAATGAATTGCGATGGCCGGGGCGAAGGCGCGGGAGAGTTGTACTTATGTTTAGATGCCTGACCCGCAGTTGGGGAGACGAGTAATGGCAAATATAGCAAGTATGGGTGGGATTGCGTTGGAGGATGTCGATCGCTGACTGGGGGAGGATGGCGATCGCTAGCTGTATGTGGAACGGGGTTCTGGTTGCGGTTGGAATAGGAAGGAGGAGGAAGGGGACAAAGGCTGGATGGGACTAGTTCTAGGCGAAGTCCGCGGAAGACGCACATGGAGATCTGAGATGGACTGGCGCATCAGGTGGGGGTGGTGGCTGCAAGGGGAACGCAGAGTGCCGGCCCGGCATTACGTTTAGGTGTGATGGAATTTTAGGCAGGGCGCTGAGTCGCTGGACAGCAACAACCCATCCCCTACCACCACCATGGACCAGCCCGACGACCACCAGCAGTCCCACCAGCCCCAGCCAAAGAACGCGGCTGCCAATGCCAGCACCCCCCAAGTCCGCTCCAGAATCACCGTGGTGCGTACCTGGCGTGAGTTATAGGACAATGGGTGCTAACACAGAAAACAGGTCTGCGCAGAGTGCAAACGTTTGAAACTTAAGTGCGATCGTCGGACGCCGTGCGGGTCTTGTCAAAAGCGCGACACGGTGGTGCGGTGCATCTACTCGCCCGCCGCCGCGGAGAAGGTCGACCTGCATTCCCTCAATAACAGGCTCATCCAGGTCGAGCAGTGGATACAGCAGTTCGGCGAGCCTTCTGTGCTCTCGAATCCTGCTTCTTCGTCTAATTCTACTGGGGGTTCCACTGGGGCTAATACTTTAACGACTACTGGGACTGCCACTGCCACTGCACCACCTAGCACGACTGCGCTCAGCATCCCGCTGCAAACACTCCACGCCGCGTGCCTTGCCCCGTTCTCCGTGCCCGTGCCGTCTCTGCCTTCCTCTTCCACAAAGTCGGTGCCAACACCTGCCTCGGCACGCCCCCTCCCCCCACTCACCCCCTCCCCCGCCCTCTTGCGCCTCCTCCCCCCGGCACCGAAACTCCCCTCCCGCCTGACAGCTGCACACGCGGCCCTCACAGCTGCAGGCGCTGCCCCCTTCCCGTATGCGTGGTTCGAGGGAAGGGTGTACGCGTTTTTGTCCGAGCTCGCTTCTTCTCCCACGTCTACTGCCTCCTCATATTCTAACGGAAAGACCCTGGACCCGAAAGCCCTCGCCCGCGCGGAGCGCAAACGGGCCAAAGAACTGAAAAGAGAGAGAGCCCGTGCGATCTTCGCGGGAGGGAGAGAAGCGTATGCCCGGGGCGGGGTGCCGGTTGTGCCCCCGCAGTTCTCCTCATCGCTGTCCTTTTCCTCCAACTCGAACAACTCTGCACCCTTTTCTGCTGGGTATGCGTCCTCCTCGAACGGGTACCCGTATGCGGGCGGTGCCGAATTGCCCCCGATACACGCGCTAGAGGTGAGCGACGGGGACGCCTCCGATACCAACGAGGCGGACTTCGACGCCGACCAAGACCAACTCGACCACGACCACGACCAACTGGACCAGCTGGATCAGCTCGACCAGCTCGACGATAACGACGCCGTGAAGCTGCGCGCGCCGCGGTACGAGCGCCCTACCCGGGCTACTGGCGTCAAGCCGGAGACGAGCAGGGCAAGAGCGCGGGGCGACCCCCGCCTGGCGTTCTTTGCGCTGCTGTGTGCGGTGCTGTCGCTCGCACCGCCTGCGCCCGCGGGTGCGTCGTCGGCAGGTGCATCGCCGTCTTCGATGCACGACGCTGCGGAGCCCGCGGAAGAGGAGGGTGAGGAAGACCTGGCGAGGCTGGCGACGGCCGCGGCGGAGGGGTATTTCTCGCCGTCCTCACCCTCGCCTTCTGCCTCGACAGGCGAGGAGGTGGGGCAGGCAGACGTGGACGCAGTTCTGGCGATGTGGGCGTTGGGGGTGGGGATGATTTCCAAGGGAGTCGGGGAAGAGGCGTATGTGCATGTGAGTTTTCGTTTCTCTGCTCCTGTTACCCCGTCGGTCGTCGTCGACGGGGACGTGGTTGGGCACGAGTTTGTTTCTTGGGACAACAAAGCTGACTGACGCCCACACAGTTCGCAAAGGCGATCGCGCATGCAAGGGTTGTGGGGCTCCACTCGGCTTCCTTTTCTTCCTCTCCCTCTACCCACGCTGCCTTCAACTCCTTTGGCGCCTCCACCGCCGGCGCGATGGGCGTGAACGGGATGAACATCAAGACCGAGGACGGGGACTTCCCTGCGGCGTCGTACCCGACACAACGACACGCACAAGCACAAGCACAAGGGGAGAAGTGGCTCGACGCGCTGCGCGCGCGGACGTGGTGGGCTGTTGTCGCGGGGGATGTGTGAGTTGCTGCTGCTTCCTGCCCTTCTTCCTTCCCACTCCCACTTCCCCACCTTCCCACTCCCCCATTTTCACGCTTCTTTCTTTGGATGAGTAAAGGCTAATTGAGTTTGCTGTTTTAGGCTCGCCGCCGACGCGCTGGGCGTCCCGCCGCACGTCGCGTTTTCCTCCCTCGCCAACTCGCAGGAAGGGGAAGACGACGACCCGCTCGCGCCCCGCGTGCGATTGGGTGTGCGATCCAGTTGACGCGGAGGGCGGGGACGGGAGGAGCGGCCGGGTGGCCGGGGCGCGGGAGGGCAAGGCGGGAAGCGGTTCGGGGGGCTGGTTAGGTGGGCCGTAGTCCTACCCTTACTTGAGAATCATCGTGCTGACCCCCATCGTAGATTCGCACGCGTCCTGCACGCGGCGCACGGCGCGACGCTCGAGAGCGCGTGTCGCGCGGAGAGTGCGATCCGCGCGTGGGCGGAGGCGGAGTGCGCGGTGCCTTCCTCTGCGTCGAGGTCGCCGCTTCTGGATGGATCTCACACGCACGACATGATGGTCGACTCGCCGCCCGCGCACCTCGGAAATGGAACTGCGGGGGCGAGGGAGACGGAGGAGCGGGAGCGGTGGCACGCGGAGGTGGGGGTGCTGGCGCAGCGCGCGGTGTTAAGGGTCTGGGTCGGGTGGTTGGTGAGTGTGATATCTTTGTTTCTTCTATTCCCATTTCGTTGTGTTGAGGGAGGATCTCGATGCTAATTGGGTTGCTTTGCAGACGCAAACGAGCACGCCCCCGCAGGCGGTGTACGGCGCCGTAGGCGCTGCGCATGGGCTGGTGCAGGCGTGTGCGGCGTTGGCTGCGTGTGGCGGTTCTGCGCCGGCGTCGTCATCCTTCACCAACGGTTTCCCCAACCACTCCCCGAGCTCAAGCAGCACGACAACCTCCCTCGCACTGCTCGCCTCCCCGCCCCTGCGCCGCGCGCTCTTCGACGCGGGCGTGGTGTGCGCGTGGGCGGCGCTGCGGCACCCGCAGGGCGTGTTTGCGGCGGGCGCGAAGGAAGGCATGGGGCGGGCTGTCGGGCTGTTCGCGTCCCCCTCGCTTGGCGACGCGGAAGGGTGGAAGGGGGCACGGGGCGTGCTGGAGAGGTTGGCGAGGCGATTGGGCGGGGACGGGCAGGCGTGTTCTCAGCAGCAGCAGCAGCAGGAGACACCGATGCCGACGCCGACGCCGAACCTGAAGAGGAAGCACGAGGCGATAAGCGTCGGGGCGCAGCAGCAGCCCGCACATCATCACCAACCGCAAGCGCACCAGCAGCACCCGGAGGCGGCGGGCGAGAACGGGAGCGGGAAGTCCTCGCTTACGCTCGCGCTCGCGCTTAAGGAGCGGGAGCGGGAACGCGAGAGGGAGAGGGAGCGAGACCGGGACGGCAAGGAGCGCGAGAAGAAGAAGCGCGTGGGGTACCCCAGCGTTGGCATCCGCGTGCGGCCGGGCAGGGAGGCGCCGAGCCCCGTGTCGGCGTCGGGACGCAAGGCGAGCGGGGGCGCGAAGGTGACGGTACAGAGCCCGCTTGCGGAGGCGGGGTATTATCCTCCGCACCAGCAGCAGCAACAGCATGGGTCCCAGCAACAGCAAAGCCAGCAGCAACACGCCCAGCAGCAGCAGCATACTCAGCAGATGGACGCGTACCGCTCGCGCTCGTCGTCGATCTCGCAGCCAGGAATCGTGGACCCGCGCGCGGGGGCGATTGGACTGGGCGACCCGCGCATGCAGCCGCCGAAGGACCACCCGGTCGTCGCGATGGAGTTTACGATGCCGTTTTCGTCTGGCGCGCCGGGTGGGTTGGATGGCGGCGCCGGGGACTTTGGGCATCGACGGGCGTTTGCGGAGCAGCACCAGGCTCAGCAGGCGCAGCAGCAGCAGGTCTACAGCGACGGCGTATACGATCTGCAGCAGCAGCAGCCCGCGCGCGCGGGGTCGTACGAGGAGGCGTATGCGGGGTCGGGGTCGGTGGGGAGCCCGTTTGGGACGGGCGGCTCGAGTGCCAGCGGGGCGATGTCGAGCGCGAGCAGCCCGTATACGAACACGACGACGAGCGGAGGTACGCCGACGTTTGGCGGTACTACGGGACAACACAATAGCAGCAGTAACAACAACTCGAACGCGAACTCGAGCCCGACTGGGTACACGGCGAGCCCGCGGTTCGCGCCTGCGGCCGCGCAGTATTACACGGCGGCGGGGGTGTATGAGCCGGGGCCGTTCGAGCATCCGCATCCGCACCCGCTGGGGATGGATGCGCATGGGCACGGTGGGCTGGCGATGGGGTACGAGGGTGGGAAGCAGCAGCAGCAGCAGCAGCAGTTGTACGAGATGAAGCCGCTGCTGGAGCATCACCACGCTGCGTACCAGCAGCAGCAACCGCAACACCAACAACATCCACACCACCTCGAGCAGGAGCCCCGGCACGCGCACGCGCACACGCACGATATGGCGTGGCCGCCACCCGACCCGCAGGCGCAGCAGCAGCAGTACTGGGCGCAGGACGAGTTCAAGTTTGGATACGCGACGCAATAAGTGCGCCGCGCATGGACATCCGTTTTCATTTTCAAAACATCATCATGATTCCTACTCCCTTCATTTCGTTTTTTGCTCTCGTGCGTTCCCCTCCCCTCCCTCCTTGAAAATCTCTATCTCCCTCTTCTCTTCTCGAATTCGCTGTATCGCTTTCGTATCGTTATAACCCCCGCGCTCCTTCACGACTCATGATGATTTCCTTCTATGTATCACATCCTACATGCGCTCCCCCCCCCTCCCCCCCCTCCTTAAAACTGTAGTTTTCGTTCCGTTTGTGTTTCTATCGGTTGTGGATTGGAATGGATTCGATGGATGGATGGCGGTATTTATTCGTCTTATTATTGGCCGCTCGTAGACTTGGTGCGTCTCTCGCTCTCTCGTACCACATGCCCAGTTGGGGCTGATGAGCCTTTCTTTTGCAGGGCGGTTTTAGAGAGAAGATATCCCACTGCTGCATATATATTCAGTTGTACCACCACCATTTACGAACTCCCGCCTTCCGAAGAAGAAGAAAATATGTAGATGATCTGGGTACCGTTTAGTGTATCCGAGGGTGCGGAGCAATATATCCCCTGAATAAATGAACGGCCGGGTGATTGTGGCTGAGCTGAGCGTGGTGAATGTAAAGGTTGAAGAGCATCTGCTTGGTGGCTCAACTTCTAGGGCCTTGGAAGTTGTTTTGTATGACATAGAAGGTCGCGCTTTAAACGCGTATTCTGGCAGTGTCGGACACCTGCTTGGTGGCTTAACTTCTAGGCCTTAGAAGTTGCATTGAGGTAGTAACGTCGCGTATTCTCGATGTCGGACAGCGATGGATTGATATACAGTGCAGCATACATATGGACACAGATCTAGAAGTTAAACAGCTAAACTACAGACCGATTTGTGAGTAAACCCCATTAATGAGCGCGGATCCAAAAATAAATGACCAATAAACATATCGGGGCAAGATGAGATGATGAATGAATGATTGTGGCTCGCCCGACTCGTGCTCATGCCTGTCGCATGGGGGAATACAGCGGGGCAGCAGGAGCACCTGCGGGGGGGGCGCGCGCGACTACTCATCATGATGTCTCGCGCATGAGGAAATATATGGTGAGCAGCATGAGCACCACCATGGCGCACCAGCTGCCCGCCTGCAGCCGCCGCTCGAACTTCGACGCGCGGGTCGCGGTAGACGTCGGGGTAGACATCGATGTTGGCGCCGGCGTTGGCGTTGGCGTGGGCGCCGCCCTTTTCGGGCGACTGCGACGGGCAGCTGGATCTGGGGGGTGGTGCGCTGGGAGAACCAGCGCCGGTACGCGGCGTAGAGACCGCGGCGCGGCGTCTTTGAGGGAGAAGGGAGGTCGGGCATGGGGCCGTCGAGGGAGTCGCTTGGGACGAGGCACCCCGCCTCGAGGTCCGCGCTGGTTTTGCGGTTGTGGTAGAACGAGTCCGGGGTGTCGTGCATGAAGAAGGGCGCGCCGTGGCCGTCGGGGCGCCGGGAGGGGGGCTCGGAGGTTGAGCGGATGGGCAAAGAGGAGGAGGACATGGTTGTAGGAGGGGAGATGCGGTTATCGATGACTTTTGGTGGGTTGGGAGACGAGGTGGTTGGTGGTCCCAAGGGAGGATATGTGGACTGCTCCCTAATTGCGCTATGGTCTTATACTCATGGGAGATTAGGGGGTGAGACGGGACACCCGCGAGACAGGTAATAACCCAAGACCGGCGGATGTATATCTCCTGTTCATTAACGCTGCGGATGTAAATGTCTTAGCCTTCAGAGTCCCAGTCTAGTAGTCCAAGCCAGGTTTTGCAAATAACGTCGAGACTCGAAAGCAGCAGTTATTGCAGAGTTTTTTCTGTCTTTTGGAGTGTATACTGAGCTGCAGGTATTCTAGATAAGCCAAGCCCGATGTTCGAGGAGCGGATACGGTTCAAGGCTTTCGGGAAGTAAGTTGGAAAGACTAGTGTGGTGCGCTGTGGTGCGGTATCCGAACGAGCCTGGGCAGTTCCGAGCAGTGAGACGAGAATATTCAATACATTTCCTGGCAGAGATGGCGTTGATCGATTTGGTGCGAGGTCGCGCATGTACGCCGCACGGCCCGCACGACATTTGAAGGTAGGTGCCTGAGGCCTGGCCGTCGGTGAACCATGAGCATGGCGCCAAAATTAAGCGCCGATACCACACAGCCACGCGCCGTTTCCGGCCTTCTCTCCTATTCTCACCAATGAAAAAGCAATTATGACCCCAGACCTGTGGGTTCAGTCATTGCGCGCCGATTCCAGGCTCCCACCGAACACCAGGTCGCGTTCGACGACAGGTAGCCAATATTGAGCTCCTCATTGCGATCATTCTTAACCCATGCATAGTCCGTCCGAGTGAATCTTGGCGTGTTCAAGGTACCTAGGCGGCCGCGGTAATTATGAGAAGCTTACGACGACAACGTTCCAGAGAATGTACCGAATTCAAACAGCAAGTCGAAATCTCCAGTAAATGCTAAGAAGGCGAACAAGAAGGTTGCAGGACCTTATCCTGAATCAACGAGGACTTTACGCTCACGTATGGGAACACATTTACACGCGAACCATTTCTAATGAGCCACAGATACGGCAGTTGACCCTCCAGAGAAATGCTCCAATATTGCTGCAACTATCTGTCCCACAGTCTTTCGCTGTCCCACAGTCTTTCGCGATGGCGATCACATTCCAAAACCTTATCGAAACTACGCGTGAACGACTACGTCAGCATCTTGGAACGAGTGACCAGGGCTGAGGCTCGACATGCGTCTTATCAAAAGGAAATTTCCCGACTCAAACGCATTCTCGCTGCCTGCCCGCCTCCGGGTCAGAGCGTTCTTCCTGCACGGGGTGAGCGGTTCTGCCCTGCGATTTTTCGCCATTCATTTTTCTCTGTCAGAGGGCAAGAGGACCTTCAGAGCTTGTAAACATGCTTGCTGCGACCCGAGCCTTCGCCCACCGCGTGCTTCGACGGAGATGCTCCGACTACGTCGTATAATTCAGCAGCTTCAACTCAGAAGCCAAGAAATTTTGCAAGAAATTTTGCTGGATCGAAGCATACTGCCGTCTCCCATCCGCCGTCTGCCGCCAGAATTGCTGCAAATGGTGTTTTCGTTCGCCGTCCCCGACAGATTTCAACTACCGTCAGCGACCCAATCAACCATAAGCGCCATCCAGCTCGCACACGTTTGCAGCTACTGGCGAACCGTCGCTTTAGACACAAGCCGGCTTTGGACAACCATTTTCATACCTCCCCACCACCAGTCCAGTATCGCTCTCCTGGAATTCTACTCCTCGCATGCGAAAACATCTCCGCTGACCGTACATTTCCACAGAAGCCTCGCCCGCCCCATTCTGAGGAAACTCCTCGCGCACATGAGCCATCGATGGCACGACGTCTATCTCACCGTCGAAAACAGCGCCTTTGGGGCCCTCGAGGTCGTCCGTCGCAAGGTCCCCTTACTCAAATCGCTCTCCATCTACAATGAATCCGAGCGCGACGGCACGCAGACCAACGACGTCTTCGAAAGCGCGCCGGCCCTCCGTCGTGTCGTACTGACCACGTCAGTGGGGCACGTCTGGCCGTTTAGTTTCGTCTTGCCTTGGGAACAACTCACCTCACTGACGCTCGTCCCCATCTCGCTGTCCGTATTCGCAGAGTGCATCCGGAACTGCCCCCACCTGCTCTACTTCTGCGCCTTCATCCTCCCGCGCCCCGGTGAAGCGGCACAGCAGCTGGCGACGGCGGAACCGCACCACGGCCGTGGCCACGGCACTGCGCTGCGCAAGCTCGTGGTGCTTGGTGCGGGGTGCCAGGACGTGCTCCTCGCGCACACTTTCCCTTGCCTGCGCTCTCTCAGCATCATCCTCGGCGGCCCGCTGCACCCCGACTTCCCCGCCTTCCTCGCGCGCGCGCACCACCTCGAGATGCTCGCCGTGCGCGGCTGCGACCCGGGCGCAGCGTCCACCGCGGACCTCCTCGTGCTGCTCCTCGCGGCGCCCGCGCTGCGTATGCTGCATTTCCGCGACTGGCACACGGCCGTGGTGACGCCGCGGTTCGATACGCCGCTCGGCGCGCCCCCTGCGGTGGACGATCTGGATCCGTGCGATGTAGTGAAGCCGCAGTCGCTTGTGGAGCTCGGTGTCGAGAGATGCGCGGCGTTTGACGAGGTCGAGTTGCGGCGTTTGATTGAAATGCGCGGGGAGCGCAATCCGTACTTCGATCCGTATGGGATAGAGAGGGCGCGGCTACTGATTGAGGGTATTCCCTTCGATGCTGAGGCGGAACTCGACTATTTAGAGTACCGTTGATCTATTCACCCGTTGGGTGCTTCAATCCAGTCCTGCCTGTATTTTTATTGTAAAGATGTATTTTTGGAGCGGTCTTATAATGTACAAGCGCTACCCTCGTACACACATTGGCTACAACACAATCTCGCCACGCAGCGTACATCAGAACGACGAAATTGTTGCCCTCCGGTGAACCCGTCGTAAGCGGCGATGTATCAGTGTGATTGAGAGGGTTGACCGCAGGTGCAGCAATCCCGGCGCTCGTAACATACAACGCCATCGTCGTGCGAATCCTATCGGCCCATTCGATGTACTTCCCCCCAAAGTCGGACCCGCGCAGGACAGCCATGCGGTACGCAACCGCCGCGAGCAAACACGACCCGGAAATCTCACCAAACACGGGTCTGGCGCCGTCGGATCCGCTCGCGTTGGGGGCGAGGTACATGTAGTTGCGCAGCAGGCCCCCGTCCATCGCGGACCCCATTGCGCCGTCGAGGATCTCCTTGATCCAGTGTGTGAGCTCCGAGACCGCCGTGCCGCGCCAGCTTGCGGAGGCGGAGGCGGCGAGGGGCGCCTTCATCACGGTGGCGAGGACGCGCGCCATCCCTGCGGCGGCCCACGCGTTGCCCGTGGCCCAGAACCCCGCGTCCTGGTTCTGCGGGCCGATGATATGCTGCCAGACGCCGGGTCCGTCGGGCGGCTGTAGGATCGCGCGGTACAGCCTGCATTGGAGATACGCTTCGTGCAAGAGATCGAGGTTCCCCGCGTCCGCGCCGGCGTATGCGAGGAACGGGGGAGCCATGTAGATGAAGTCCGCCCTAGAATAAAAACAGCACACTCAGAACGTCTGTGTGTGCTCCACGCGAAAACAAGAGCTACCACAACTCTGCTACATCCACGCGATGCGAAATCGCGCCGTTCGAGAGCCGCGGCGCGATATTGGTGATATAGTTGATCTGCTGCGACACTGCCGCGGCGTATCGAGCGTCGGTCTTGCCGAGCAGCACGGCGCTGACGCCCAGGCTGGCGGGATCGCTCACGGAGCCCTCTCCGTTACTCAACGCGTTCGCACCGGTCCCAAAGACAATCTTGCTGGCCGCATACTCGAGCGATTCGACGCACTCTTTGGGAACAGTAGGAACAGGGAACGCGTCGACGGGCGCGAAGACGGAGAATTGAGGGTCGTAGAGCTCGAGGAGGGCTTCTGCGGCTGTTCCAAACTCCCAGGAGTGCGAGGGCAATTGTGCGGCGGCCGCTGCGACCTGGGCGATGTTGAAACCTGGGCTGAAGGGAAAGGGATTTGTTGCGTTGCAGATTGCGAGCAGACTCGTGGGGTTGACCATTTTGAGCTCTGGGACTCCTGCAGCTACCTAGAGAGGCCAAGGTGACCTTGAGGTGCAGAGGAAGATGGCGGTCGTCCGTAAAAAGCATTCGTTCTACCACCATCTTGTGGAACTGCAGGGTTCCGGCGTCCTCATTCCTTGCTCATCGCGCCAGCGCCTTCATTTGCCGCGTCAAGATTGCTCTTCTGGTCGCGGCTCTCCATCTCATCGGTTCGACGTACTCGAGAAAGTGACCTCTCTCAAATCGTTCTTCAATGGCTTCGGCAGCGTATCTGTCGATATATTGGCACTGTCTGGCACTGTTCTGGATCTGACGCATGCGCCGCCCACTCCAAGTTCTGTACGAAAGCTCTACACTGATTGATCAGCCCTCCAGCTGGGTGCGACCTTTGTCAAGATGTCTCTGTTGCGACTAACCGTATAGATATTCCAGACATGACCCGCCAACCTCGAGCTCAAGCAGGCTCAACAATTGCTTCCGCTCACGAACGGGAATTGAATGGGAACATCACGATCGTCGCTCGTGCATCAGCATCACTGAATATCAGCAACTCCCGAAAACCGTAACATGGGCACTTCCCTCAGCCTTGCACCCCTCTCCCTCCATACCTCAGAGACGCACCACCGAATGGCACCGAGCAGCGAAGTTTCTCCCCGAAACTACAACTATAAACCTCGAAACCACAACTATGCGCCTGTATACGTCGCAGGATTCGGTATCGCTCCTGCTCCTCCACCGCTCCCTCCCCTGTCCACCAAAATTCTTGCTCGCACCGGCAACCGCGGCGGACCGCACGACCAGCTGCAGTCCCCTCTGTTCGGGACGCTCTTCCCAGAGCTCCGGAATCTCATCTTCATCTATGCATTGACAGAGTACGATGACCACACGCGGCGCTACAGCAAACACTCGCACTACTACCGCCCCGGGTTTGAATACGCGAAAAGCATCTCGACGAACCTGCTCCTCATTTGCCGCCGGGTGTATCTCGAGGCGAAGAAGGATGAGTTGGAGGAGCGTGTGCAGGTTGCGCGCCGGTGGACTTTCCCACTTGCAAACGGAGCCTGTCTCGTTCACGATGGAGCGCCGCCGGTTCAGTCAGTGTGGCTGGCGACTGCTGCGCTGGCGCCCCCGGGCGTCCGTCGCGTGCTACGCAACTATAGAAAAACTTTCGACCCCGCGGTCGAGGCAGGCCATGACGCCAGCTATCCGCTGGATTTGAA
The DNA here is from genome assembly GCA_029378375.1 of Mycena olivaceomarginata. Taxonomy (NCBI): domain Eukaryota; kingdom Fungi; phylum Basidiomycota; class Agaricomycetes; order Agaricales; family Mycenaceae; genus Mycena; species Mycena olivaceomarginata. The sequence continues at coordinate 61,306 of JARKIC010001279.1, forward strand.
GCTACATGTCAAGAGGCTTGCGTTCAAGCTAGAATCCGTCGTTGTAAATACATAATAGTGTGGTCATTTTAAATCTACGGAATTTCCTCGAATCAAAAATCAGCGGCAGTGACTGTGACATTCACTTATAACGTCCACAAGGACCCACAACACGTCCCCCGCACTGGTGGCCTACTACATACTTGATTCACCTCGAGGATTTGTTGAACCTCAAGTTTGCTGAGTTTCTAATGATAGTCACTGTCCTCACACGGCGTCTATCACAGCGCGGCTGTGCCTCGGCGCTCGTCGGTCTTCGTGCACACCGTTTAAACTGCCCTAGCTTCGCCGCCAGCGTTCTCAATGCCTACCGATACCGCTAGGACTGACGACTTCGAAAAGGGCACTGCGATCATGTTGGCTGTGCTTGAATATGTCCCTGTCCCCTACCTTTCAGCGATCTCTTCGCTCATCAAGACGCAAGCCGCGCAGGATTGGGAAAATGCTAAGGACAATATAGGAGCTCTTACCGCTGAAGCAACGGTTGTGAGTCGCCCTTCGGGACTGGTGACTGCTTCGGATTCATTAGACTCCCGCAGGCTACATTCCTCGCTGCAGTTCAGGCGCAGCTCATCGCCCTCTCATATCAGGACAATTCGACGCGTCTCAAGGTGGCAACCAATGCGCTGGGATTTGCAGGTCTGCTGCTAGACGTCATTACTGCATGCCTCGCCCTGTTGGCGTCCAGTATCCTGCAAAGGCACATTGCCATTGTAGAAAAACAGTTGACTGCAATTGAAACCGCAACTGCAGAGCAACTGCAAGATTTAAAATTGATATCCCGCGGGCTCCCGTACGCGTTTGATATCCAACGGCGCATTTCCGATAAAACGGCCGCTCGTTTACCTGAGCTGCAGCGACCCCGACCGAGTGCTGAAGAGAGCGACAATGCTCCACAACTCAACTCCCGGACGGAGATTCCGAGATCCCATGGACCGGATATTCGTATCATCACGGAATCTTTGGCACAGATTCGAAGTGCGCTGTCCATTGGGGATTCCGCCAGTGCCGCCATATTGTACGGCGTCGTCTGCTTTTTCGCATCCGTTTTATGTCTAGCGGTCGCAACCCAGCCTCCAGCCGTATGGATCGTATCTGCGGTTGTTTGCTCGCTCTTCTTCGTCATACTCCCTCTGGGCAACTACGTTATGGGGCTAATGGGAACCAGTAAGCTTCAGGCATCTATCAAAGGCAGTTGGCTGACATTTTCTCTGCAGGATCTCCTCGAACTATCTTGGATGTCTGAGACTTGGCTGCCGTACCGAGGTTCTCTGTTCGAGGTGCAAGGCTTTACCTCGTGCTATTGTTTGATGAAAAATAATACAAACTCCGAACGTTATATGATTTTCAACGATGCGCTTCTCTTCGCCGTGTTAGGCGGATCTCTTGTGCAATTTGAACGTACTCAAAGACCACTACTCGCAACTTGCACTCGAACGCAACCTCAACGATAATCTGCCAGCGCAGTTGGTAAACTCAATGCGTTGAGGAATGGGAGTCGCGATCTTGGCACAGGATGAAACAAAAGAACCGGTCGAACTTGAGTCTGGGCTGAGATGCGCAGGATGTATACGGAGGACATTAAGCGGAGGATACTCTCCCGACGTTTCCGAGCGGGTCCTGGTATTCGAAACAGCCGTCGACGGAAGGGCGTACCCAGGATCACAATCCAGTGTTGCATACCACAAAATTTGGTGTTTGACATGATTTCGAGTCTGCGGGGAGGAGGTCGCTTGGGGCGAAGAAACGGCAGGTTTGACATGAAAGTTGCCATTTGCAGCCATTTGCATAGAGCCGTTGGCGTTGATGTTCGGGTGGTAGATCTTGGTCGTAAACCTGACCTTGGGCGGCTTGAATGGATAGTTAAAGAACGAGGTCTGACAGGATCTGACACAAAAGAATTGCCAATGAGAGGATGTAGCCAATGCATCTGGGTCAAAGAGCGCACGTTTGGCACCACCCCGCGACGCTAAAAACAGCTGATTGATTGGAAATCGGGAGACGGAGGAAATGTTAGCCACCGCTGTGAAATTCGCTGTTCAAGGTGCGCCCAGGTCAAAGAGCAGATAATGTTTGGGGCTGCCCCGCGGCGCGAAGGTGAAGTTCATTGAAGTGGAGGACGCTCACGTCCGGGGTAAAGAGTAAGTGTTGTGTGCACCGGCCCCGTCGCACCAAGGCCAATGGCAAAAGGTACGTGGGAGTCCGGATTAAAGAGCAAGTGCACCGCACCGAGTCAGGTTCGACGTCAAAAGTGGTGGGCATCTTGGGTAGAGAGTAAATGCACCGCAGTAAGGTGAGCTTCGATGGCATGTGAGTCCCGGTTAAAGAGCAAGTGCTGTGCACCAAAATTAAGTTTCGATGGCAAAAAGTATGGGCGTCTGGGTAAAAGGCAGGTGCGCCGCGCCAAGGTCGGCTCGATGTCGAAAAGTACGTGGGAGTCCGGGTTGTAGAGCAAGTGCTGTGCACACAACGTCAACTTCGATAGTAAAAGTATGAGCGTCTGGGGTAAAGGGCGGGTGCGCCGCGCCAAGGTCGGCTTGCCTTCAAAAAGTACGTGGGAGTCCGGGTTGTAGAGCAAGTGCTGTGCACGCAACAATGTCAGCTTCGATGGCAGAAAGTATGGGCGTCTGGGGTAAAGGGCGGGTGCGCCGCGCCGAGGTCGCCTCGACGTCGAAAAGTACGTGGGAGTCCGGGTTGTAGAGTAAGTGTTGTGCACCGCCCCGTTGCACCAAGGTGAAGTTCGCTGATTGATTGGAAGGGGGGAGGACAAGTCTCTTCTCAAATAGACCCCCGCGCTGTCCAGGCGAGGCGCCAAGATAGATATGTTTTTTTTTAGCTGGATCTCCGCGCTTTCCCATGAAAGTGCGATCAGTTGGACGCGCTTTTCCCAGGAAAGTGCGATCAATTGGACGCGCTTTTCCCGGAAATGCGATCAGTTGGACGCGCTTTTCCTATGAAAAGTGCGATCAATTGGACGCCTTTTTCCCGGGAAAGTACGATCAGTTGGACGCGCTTTTCCCGGGAAACTGCGGTCAGTCGGACGCGCTTTTCCCGGGAAAGTGCGGTCAGTTGGACGCGCTTTGAAAGTGCGATCAATTGGACGTGGTGAACAAGTGCTGTTACTGAATCGTCACAGAACATAAAAGCGACAACATTAGACGACAGTTCTTCTGTACCCACCCACAATGAATGAACAACTTACCTCCCAAATTGTCTCCCTGCTTTCTCTATTACTCATCCCGTTCATCCCCAGCAGCATTCTGCAATACATCGCGGTCGTACTTACCTCCATCTCTCTTACTGTGTACCTGGCCTACCACAGCACCCCCACGCGCCAAGTCGGCAGGCTCGATGCTGCCGCCAAGGAAGTAAAGGCCTTGTTCGAGGTGGCTACCGGTGAATGCGTCGCAGATCCGCGATTTGTGTACGAAGCCGGGCTGAAGCTGTCTGAGTGAGACCCGTATAATGGCGCCGTTATGTTGCTGACCACGTTGAATTTACTGCAGGATGAATTACGCGGTATCGACTCTGCGCTTACGAACCATCGGCATGAAGTATATGTCATGGAAGGGATACGCGCACCACCTCAGAGCCATCGCGTCATCCATCGAGGAATGTCGGCGCGAACTGGAAGAGTTGCACTCGTCGGTCTTGGTAAGTTACGAGATGAGGAAAACCCAGCTGAGGGTCTTGAGCTGACCAGCCAATTCAGCTTGCGCTCGAATGTGCCCGCCAGCAGAGGTATCGAGAAGACATAGATCGTAGGACGGTGACTCTGGATAACGCATTTCCGGGAGGTATGTAGGCCACAGAGTCATATTGCGGCATAGGGATAACAGAAAGGACAGAATCCAGCCTGCAGCGCCGTTACCGGACCAGCCTCCCGATGAACGTCCAGCCGTATTTGAGGTCTGTTCCGGAAAACCACCGACCGCTTCCACTGATGAGTACCCCGCGGACCGGTGCCATACGGGTGGGATTTGGATCAGTCAATGGACTTTTCTGTGTAGTCAGAATCGTATTGTAGTGTTTGAGGTGATTTTCAAGTCTATCGACAAAGCACTATTACCACCACCTGCGACCATGAATCAGAAGACCTAATACAGATAGAGGAGAACTCAGAGCAAACGCGCACAGAGGAGCATGCAATCTGTAGCCCCTGCAGTCTAACTAGAGCCGGTGATCCTGACATGCGGAATCAAATGACGTGTAAAGCCGCACAGGAATATGCGTCGGGCGCCAGCAGCCTGAATATACCGGCTGCCTCGTCTTGAACGGTTTCGACGGCCACAACGAGAGATTATGTCGAACAGGAGATCCGACGTCAAAGGCACAGAGCAGGCAGGCACCGTCATACCCAAGTCCATATGCGTCAATTTTTGACGCAGTGGCCGAAATCGCCAGCCACCGAGGAATTTAACACAGTTACGCTTATTTTACATGTCGGACTCGGGTGAGTTCTAGAGAAAACATTCAGCAGCCGGCAAGCAAAAGGTTGTGTTCGGGGAGCGATTCGAAGATTTAGACGGCGATGACACGACATATGTAGGACAGAGCTTTGGGGTCAAGCCGTGGAAACCATGGATGCAAAGCTGGTAGATCCTTGAGAGTCCCCTTGCGCCCAGGCGAGGAAACAGCAGTTGTTGACGTGGGTCCAAGGATGGGTAGGGTATGCAGTGCCTTGCCATTTGCACACCCTCCAGCGTTCTCCGCGTAATCCGAAGACCGTGACAGGACGATTGTTTCTCCAGGACAGATCGGCAACTTGGGTTTCAATACAAGTGGTACTCATCTGTTCTCGAGAAGGAGACAGAGGGAGACAGAGTTGAAAGAGCTCCGAGGAAGCCGAGATCAAACCAATGAACCACATGGGGCTAGATGCTACGTAGTCTCTCGCAGACAGACGCTTCAATATTACATGATCTCGTACCTCGATATACTACCCGAGCTGCAGCGACCCCCGACCGAGTGCCGAAGAGGGCGACAATTGCTCCACAACTAATAAACTCCCGGACGGAGATCCCGAGATCCCATGGACCGGATATTCGTATCATCACGGAATCTTTGGCACAGATTCGAAATGCGCTGTCTATCGGGGATTCCGCTAGTGCCGCCATATTGTACGGCGTCGTCTGCTTTTTCGCGTCCGTTTTATGTCTAGCAGTCGCAACCCAGCCTCCAACCGTATGGATCGTATCTGCGGTTGTTTGCTCGCTCTTCTTCGTCATACTTAGGCTAGGACTTACGAATACAGCTTAGTACGAAGTGCCTCGGAGCTTGAAAATTATGATGGCATATCCTACGCACATTCCAAAGCTCCCAATGGAGCCATTTTTGTTGCAGATACAAATTTCGATCAATATGAGGTGCTCAGATTTTTTTCGTGGATTCTACCGCAGGTAATGAAGGAGCTCTGAGTATTGCTTTTCGAGGTTTTTGGGCGATAATTGATGGAGCTGATCGTTAGCGGTTGCCAAGGCGTTTCAATTTCAAACTCCGAGGCACTTCGTACTCGGCTGTATTCGTAAGTTCCAGCCTCTCTCGTGTCCGTGATCTGAACGACTATCTTCAGATTTCACGTCCAGTCCACGAGAGAGGCTGGAACGAGCCTACGTCATACTCCCTGTGGTCAACTACGTTATGGGGCTAATGGGAATCAGCGAGCTTCAGGCATTTATGGAAGGCAGTGGGCCGACATTTTCTCTACAGGATCTCCTCCAAGTATCTTGGATTTCTGAGACTTGGCTGCCGTACCGAGGTTCTCTGTCCGAGGTGCAAGGCTTTACCTCATGCTATTATTTGATGAAAAATAATACAAACTCCGAACGTTATATAATTTTCAATGATGCGCTTCCCCTCGCCGCGCCAGGCGGATCCCTTGTGCAATTTGAACGTATTCAAGACCACTACTCGCAACTTGCACTCGAACGCAACCTCAACGATAATCCGCCAGCGCAGTTGGTAAACTCAATGCGTTGAGGAATGGGAGTCGCGGTCTTGGCACAGGATGAAATAAAGAACCGGTCTTGAGTCTAGGCTGAGATGCACTCGTACGAGCCTCGATGGATGGTGGATCGAAGCCACATCCATTCAAGTCGAATTGCCTAAGTCGCGGACCAAGCTTCAAAGATGGACCAAGTGGATATCCGTAGCATCGACTCTATCTCATCCCTGCCCAGCACCTGTTTCGCCAACTTTGCAAGCCTTTTCGCATACTCAGCGCCGCGGCGGCCCTCCCCCGTGGAATTGCAAGCTTTTTGGTAGGTCGAACGCCTTTCGCAGCCCGTGGGTGGGAAGGTGGGGAGGTGCAGGTGCGGCTGCGGGTGCGGCTGCGGGTGTGAATGGTGTGGGTGGCGATGAGGATGCCGCCTCAGCATCGGCGGCGGAACCCGAGCCACGCGCCCTCGAACGCGGTACGGCGGGGAGGTCGGCGTGCAGCGTGTTGTGGTCGAGGGAGAGGTCCTCACGCGCGCTGTCGTTGTCTGGGGCCGATGGGGTTCCGGAGTATGGATTGGAAGAGGGGGAGGTAGGAAGATACGGGGAAGGGGAAGTGTGCGAGTAATGCTAAGGAGGCGCCGATGGCGCGCCATGGCCTCGCAGAGATGCAGGGGCGGAGGGGGAGAAAAGGCGGGAGGCGGATGAGGTCCATGGTGCCGAGTGTTTGCTGAGAATCAAGGCAAATGGGGAATCAGCATGCAATACGTGAAGATGGCACGGGAGACGCACGCTGATCGAGATATGCAGCGTGAGTTCGCGCAGGGACGGCGCAGCACCAAGCACGAGGGCGGAGCGCGGCGGGGTCGTCCGTGGTGTACGCGACGCCGAGCGCAAGCGTGTGCCGCCTCGTGGGACCAGGTACATACGCGCTGAATGGTCCTGAATTTTATAATCCGCCAAGACGGAGGCGGAGGGTGGCGGGGACAGTGGGAAGCAGGCAGGAGAAGGAGTGCGGCGAGCCCCGCGAGGGAGGCAGCAATCAGCGGTGACGAGCGCACGGAAGGCGTGGCGGAGACGCAGGGCGCCGGGGGCGGGTAAGACGTAGTACGGATAGTACCGAGGGTGTCGGGCGCCGATGAACGCGTTGAAGCCATCGTGGAGATGAGGACGCGAGGCGGAGGCGGATTGGGTCCCGTTTGCAGCGCTGGGGGTGTTGAGGGCGCTGAAATGGAAAATGTGTCAGCGCACGCGCGGCGCAGAGGTACGTACGTACGGGAATCGAGGTGCAGCGTGAGTCCTCGCAGAGATGGCACAGCGGCGAGAATGAGCGCCGAGCACGCGTCCGGCGCGTCATAGTCGTCCGTGAGGCGCTTCACTTCGAGCACGAGTGTCCAGTGCTGCTAGCGCGCTTTGCGGGACGAGTAAAGCGCTAAGTGGCACCAGAATTTTGGGATCGACCAAGACGTGCAGGTGTGGAGGCTGAGGGTGGTGGAGACAGTGGGAAGCCGACAGAAGGAGGGACGCGGCGAGCTACGTGAGGGAGGCGCACATTATCGCGTCGTAGCCATCGCGGAGGTGCGCAAGCAGTAGAATGAGCGGCGGGAGCGCTTCCGGCATGTCGTAGTCGTCCGTGATGTATTGATACGTCGCATTGAGCGCAAGCGTGCGCAGCTGGTCCTTGAACGGTGTTGCAAGGCGCAAGGGTTGGAAGCCGACGGCGGCCTTGGGGAAGCAGTGCCGGCACTGCAACGGCATTGGAAGGGCACAGCCTTGGAAGGCTGTGTACATTTTTCCGACATCTTCCTGCACGCTGGCCTGTCCCGCCATGCATCGTTGCTTGAATATCGCAGACATTGTGGGCGAGATATGCTCCCAGGTAGAGTGCTTCCCCGTGAAGTACGCCGATGCCACACTCTCCGCTCTCGCGAGAACTTCCTCCGTCTTTCACAATCCAGCACTTGACCTACTATGGCATTCCCAAGACACACTCGAGAACTTTTTCCGATGCCTGCCACCCGATCTCGTTGCATTCGACGAAGACAATGCGGGTACTGGACAGAAGAGGAAGGTGGTGGTGGTACGTCAGATTACCATATCCCAAATTATTAATTCTTATGCCGTCTTTTCATGCAGCGACTGCTTCGACCCATTGTTTCGTCAGACTGGGACAGGAGTCGCCTTTACGCCCATCGTGCCCGACAATTATTTTGGCACAGCGACTCTTTGTCATTGTCCCAGATATTCCCGGAGTTGAGTATATCTCTACCGGATGACGTTCTCTTTCCGAATCTCCGCGCACTTGAATGGTGGGTCCTCCCAGAAGACGATTTCCACCACATTAATCTCTTTCTGGCTCGGACCCTCACAAAAATCTCTATCCGGCCGTCCTCGGCTTTCCAACTTTCCGTCCTCTCCACACTCCCGCGCAGATGCCCTGCACTCGAGACTCTCGAGATCAGGGGCGATTTTCCGCCCCCTGCCAGTGATTGTTTTCTCCTGGCTCAACTTCCTCACCTCAAGTCCTTGAATATATCTGTGGATGATATTGCGACTGTGGAGGTCATCGGCAAACTGCAAAATCTGACGGACTTGACGCTGCGGTATCTTCTTGAACACCTTTCATCTTCCGTCATCTACACCTCCCGCTTTTCCAATGTCCGCCAGATTTACCTCGATTTTGCGCCGCCCAAAGCAGCGACAGAGTTCTTCAAAATGTGCATGGACGCGTCTTTAACATCGGTTACCGTGGATTTTGACTCACGCCCGACGACCTCCGAACTGAATCAGTTATGCGCCTCGCTGGAAAGCTGCCGCCATTCACATCTATCACTCACGTCCCTCTTTCTCGTCTACCTCTACTCTGACGTAGTGAGGAACATCGCGTCTTACGCGGTTGACTCCGCGACTTTCCGCATCCTGTTTTGTTTCAAAAACCTCACCGAAGTATACATCAATGCGGTCTCATTCGATCTGGACGATGCCGTCCTGTTGGAGATGGCCCGTTCTTGGCCGCAGCTTGAGTCCTTGAACCTGAAGCTGCACACTCCCCCTCAGCCAAACCACGTCACCCTCCATTCTCTTCGCTCACTCGCCCGGCACTGCCCGGATCTGAGGAAACTCAGCATGACCTTTGATGCCTCCGTCATACCCCTGCCAGACACCAGCGGTGCACACATCTTGCAGACCAGTCTGACCACTATTGAGCCTCACTGCTCTCCCATCCTCGACCCATTCCAGGTCGCCAGATTCATCTCTGGTATTTTCCCGTGCCTGGAATTTATAAAGACCAGTCATGACAACAACGGCACCGCGGAAGTACAAAGATGGAGTAACCACTGGAAGGAGGTGAAATCACACATTCCGACGATTATGGCGATTCGGGAGGAGGGGAGAATGTGGGCCCAATCAGCATTGTGCGTAGCTTACCTAAAAAGAATCTCTTGTTGGTACTCAACTAACACTTCTCCTTAGGGCTCACCTGCCTACACGAACCTATTGAATATCACTACAGTGATGTACACTCAACTATGGCGAAATCAGAATTTTCTTTGGATGAACATGTTAAATTTGGCGTGGCGAATTGTATGAGTGCAGTTGTCAGATCTTTGCAGTATGCTTCTGGAGAATGAGGCAAAACAAGATGGTAAGTACCCTGTTGCTGTTATCTTCCTGAGCAGTAGCATAATGAAGGTGGTGCCAAGCACCGGCGAGGCAAAAGAAACTTTGATTGTACCTGTCTTTGAAGAACTGTAGACAATTTGCTCTACTATCCCCACATTTGTCTCTCTGTTCACACAAATCCAGATGTTCTTCAAGCATTTCACAACAAGATTACCAATCATTTAAGCTGAACTAATTTACTTCTCTGCAACAACAACAACCGCCTTTCCTTGTTCTCTCCCTTCTGCACTGCCAGAATCACATTCCCTGTAAGGGCAACCTTAAGCTCGGCACAGGGCATGGAAACTAGTGGGGGAATCTGAAGAATAAATATAGGCACTAGAATACAGGAGCGGAAATACTATGCACTTAGCAGGGAATCCAAAGAGAAGAAAGGATGAGGATTCCCACACTAGGTGAAACCTTGTATACTAATCAGTAACTACCCAGTAGCACGTGTCCGGAGGTATCTACAGTGATCCCAGGCCTGATCGCATAACACGTGCCAGCGAGAGCGGACAGATGTCCCGGATCGTTGTACGGACAAATGGACGGGCACAGGAGTACCCGGAGCGGTGGCTGGAAAACCATCCAGAGCATTGGATGGAAAAGTGTCTGGAGCGGATCCGGCCGGAAGAGCAAAAGTGGCCAGAGAAGCAGCCGGAAAAGCGGCCGGAGCGGGGGTTCCCCTGATATCACCCCCCCTTGGAATATGGTGTCCCGACGTATGAAGCAGATGGTCCTGTCGTGCATCTGGAAGGACAGCGAGTCAAAGGTGGCCGAGGCGATCTGGCAGGGAGCGTTGGGGGTAGCGGCGATAGTAGGCATCGATGGCGTCCTTGGCGAAGACGTCAGAGTGCTTTACCCACTTATTGTGTTCTGGACTGTAACCCTTCCATCGCACCATGTACCAGAGGCTGCCATAGCGGACCCATGCTTCAAGGATCTCGGTGACCTCCCACCTCTTGTCTCTATCCGTCTGGAGGATGGGCGGACACTCGTCATTCTGAGGGTGTCTGGGGAACAGGTCCAGCTTCACAAGCTCGAGCTTCACAACCGGAAAGACCGGGTGGAGCTGGGAGTAGCATGGCGGGAGCTTGAGCTTGTACACACCCTTGCCCACAACCTGCACGACCTTGAAGGGTCTGAGCCGCTTGTCCAAAAACTTGGGTGACGGACACATCATTTTGATGTTGGATACATCCACCCAGACTCAGTCGCCTACCTTGATCTCTGGCGCGGGCACACATCGGTGATCGTAGTACAGCTTGAACTCATCCTTGGCTTTGATGAGCGTGGCTTTGGCTTCAGACACTCCAGTGGCAATCTGGTCGCAGAATTTGTTGACGAACTCATCAGCGGAGCACATGCCATTCGGCTCGAAACCCATCCAAGGGAGGCGGCCAGTGTCCGTCATAAACAGCACCTGCTGCATCGAGGAGTGGACGTAGTTGTTGTAGGCAAACTTGGCTGCCAGCAGGAGCTCGTCCCAGTCGTCCTGTTTGTAGCTCATGAGGATACAGACAAACTGTTCGAGCTCCTGGTTGACACATTCGGTCTGGCCGTCGGTCTGCAGATGGTAAGTGGTGGACATAGTGGGTTTGATACCGATAAGGTGCCACAGTTTGCGAGTGAGCTCAGCAATGAACTGTGGACTACGATCGGAAATGTACTTCTGGGGAGTTCCGTGGTGCCTCCAAATGTTCTGATAGTACAACTAGGCAGCTCCGACAGCAGCAAGGCCGGTGTGGCACTCGTTGAAGTGGGCCCGCTTACCGAGGATGTCAACCACAACCATGACCGCGTCAAACCCATGTGCTTCTGGAAGCTTGACAATGAAGTCCACCGAGACAGTGTCCCAGCACTCGTCCGGAATCTCGGTTGGATGAAGCTCACCATAGGGAAGTCGCCAGAACGCCTTCGTCCGGTTGCACACGTCACAGGTTCCAACGTACTGGCCGATGTGTTGCGACAACTGGGGCCACCAGTAGTTCCAGGAGATGAGCTCCAACCTCTTGAAGTGGCCAGCGTGTCCGGCGACCCGCGTGTCGTGGTGCTGCTCCATAATCCGGCAACGGAGGTCCTTATTCTATGGCATGACAATCTTGCCATGAAACAGGAGGAGTCTGTCCAAGATTTGCCATTTGGCCGAGCGGGGGGACGGGGCCTTCCAGCTCTTGAGGAGCTCCCAGGTGACAAGCACAATGGGGTCCTCAAGCTCTGGCTTGGTTGCGAATGCCTTCCAGATGTCGCACAGGAGGGGAACCTTGGGTCCATCGACCGCAATTCCCTCCATCGCGCAGATCCAGAAGAGCTCCAGCCGAAGGAGCATAACATCTGAGTTCTTGGAACCAGCTCCATGGTTTGGGTGACACAAGAGCACGTCCAGACGACCCATGAGACGGCCTGGCTGGTAGAACAGGGTGAAGTCAAACCGGGACAGGTACAGGGACCACCTGGCCTGCCGCTGGTTCAGCTTCTGTGACTTCTGGAAGTACTCCAAGTTCTTGTGATCCATCCAGATCTCAACCAGGTGCTGTGTGCCTTCGAGGAAGTGCCGCCACTCCTCTAGGGCTCAGACAATCACAAGCATCTCTTTGTTGTGGATTACATAGTTTCGTTGGACGTTGTTCAAGCTCTTGGAGTAGAAGGCAATGGGGTGCCACTTTCCATCCGTGCCCTGGTTGCCTGGTTGGAACTGTCTACTTCCAGCTGGTATGGCCGAGATTCGTCCGGGAGGACCAGGATGAGCTCCGCAGTCACTGCATCCTTGAGGGCTTGGAACACAGCAGCTGAGGCAGCGGTCCAGGTCCAGGCCATGCCCTTCTTCATTAGGTTGAAAAGCGGCCAGGTGACATCCGAGAATGCCTGGATGAACCTCCAGTAGAAGTTTGTGAAGCCGAGGAACTGCTGCACGTCCTTCTTGTTCTCAGGTGTGGGCCAAGCAGTGACACCAGCAACCTTGACGGGGTCCATCTCGATGCGAGATGATGACACCGAGGTACTCAATCATCGACTTCTTGAACTCGCACTTCTCCAGACAGAGGAAGAAGCGATGCTCTCAGAGCCGCCGGAGCACCTCCTAGACAATTTTGCGATGACGGGCGAGGTCGGAATGCACGATGAGAATGTCGTTGAGGTAGGCCATGACGTCTCCAGACAGAATGAGGTCCTGGAAGATGTCGTTCATCATTGTCTGGAAGGTGGCCAGGGAGTTGGTAAGGCCGAAGTACATCACCAGCGGCTTGAAGAGCCCCCGGTTTGTACAGAACACAGCCTTCCATTTGTCACCTTCCCGGATCTGGATGTTGTTGAAACCCCACCGGACGTCGAGTTTTGTGAAGAACCGGGGTCCCTTCAAACAGTTAATAAGATAGTTGATTAAAGGGACCGGGTACCAATTTTTCACGGTTATCACGTTGAGCGCTTGGTAGTCCTGGACGAACCAGAGGGCACTGTCCTTCTTCTTGACGAAGAAGACCAGCGATGCCATCAAAGACTTGGACAGACAGATGCGGCCAGTACTCAATCCTTCCGCGATGAAGGCATCAAGCTCCTTATGCTTGAGCTGAGAGATCAGGTAGACCTTGCAGTTGGCCAGCTTCACATCTGGGACGAGTTCAATGGCATGGTCCCATGTCTGCCTTTCTGGCAGAGAGTCGAAAAACTCCCTGTTGAAGATGTCTGAGAAGTCCGCAGCCCAGGACGGAACCTCGGTTCTGGCCAGTGCGGAATTCAGTGCGTAAGCCTCTGCAAGATGTTGCGAGACGGTGCTTCCCCCAATCGGAGCAAACACAGTGTAGAGAATACGGTCGCCTTCCTTGAGCTCGCCCTCGTCGTCATCATCATCGTCCGAGTCTGGAGACAGGTCCGGAAGGTCGTCATCATCGGCCAGATTGTACCCATTGTCTCCGTGCCACTCCTCCGAGTCAATGGCACAGATGGATGGGGTTGGACCTTTGTGCAGCTGCTGGAGGATCAAGGCAGCAAGCTTCTCGTTCCTCCGGACGACCCACAACTCATCCTGGCAGGTGCGGCATCCGGTCGGGCAGCGCATCATGCAAACCTCCTTGGTTTCCCAGTTGATCTCTGGATTGTATTTCTGGAGCTAGGAGTAACTGAGGATGACGTGCTGCTTCCTGAGCCGGGTTATGGCGAGCTGGATGTGCTCGGCGTGCCCCTTGTAGTCAACCACCATATTGACTACGCCGGTGATGCCGCCTGCTTGGTTTGGGCTGCTGTCCACGTTGAGAACCAGAATAGGCTGCAAGAGACATTGGACCAGAAGGTTGCGGGAGATGATGTACTCCGAATTGATGAAGTCTCCAGTTGCTCCGCAGTCGACCAGAGCCTTCATCGACATCCGTGCAGTGGTCTCGACAGATTCCAAGTCCAACGGGATGTGCAGGTGTGAAAGTCGAAGTTGCACGCAAGGGTGAGTCGCAAGAAGGTGTATTCAGGGCACGGGAACACAAGCACGGGGGATACAAGAGACTACAGAAATATGGGGATACAGGTCGAATATAAGGACAAAGCTGTGCGATGGATAGGGGGGGTAGGTAAGGTAACCGGGTGACACGGTGCGCGACGATCCCATTTCCAACACTCCCACTGAGCGTTGCACGCCACAAGCCCACAAACTCCCACTGGCGCGACACCCCATTCATTGTCCATCAACTAGTTGCAGCCCAAGAAACAACACACCACACTCAAGCCCATCCAATTCCATCATTCACTTCCAGCTGGCATAACAGCCCTCGTTCTGGAGTACACATGGTCGGTTTCGGTTCGCAGGGTGCCTCGGCAGCAGTTGGTTCACGTGGTTCGTAGTGCCTCGGCGGTAATCGGATCGGTTCGTTCGTTCGTTCGGGCTCGAGTCGGACAATACAGCCATCGCAGCTGCATTCGGCACTCATCACAGTTCGTGGGTTACAGTTCGGTCGACGGCGGCAAGCAACACAGGTGCCCTGGGTTACGGTTCGTTTGTTCGCGGCACGGGTATCGGGTCGATGACGAGTATGTGCGGTACAGAGAATTCGTCGGTCCAGTCGAGCGCTGGGATGCCTCACAACGAGGACTTCGGGGTACAGGGGTAGCGCGAGAGGGAAGTTCGAAGCAGCAGCAGGCAGAGGCCAGGGCCGGGGCCCATAACCTGTGAAAGTCGAAGTCGCACACAAGGGTGAGTCACAAGAAAGTGTATTTGGGGCATGGGAACATGAGTACAGGGGATACAAGAGACTACAGAAATACGGGGATACAGGCCAAATATAAGGACAAAGCTGTGCAATGGATAGGGGGGGTAGGTACGGTAACCGGGCGACGCGGCACGCGACGATCCCATTTCCAACAGCAGGAAGTTTCGGCCCTCAACAGAGTCGATGATGCACTGCTGGGGAAGTTGCTGTTCCCACTTCGGGCAATGAAAGCACTGGAGTGAGCCTGTCCTCGTTCCCGACTCAGGGACAGGGCCTCTGTCACTGTCCTCATTCCCGGCTTGGGGAATCTCCAGGACAGAAGGGGGAGTCTTGGTCACCTGGACGGAGACTGGGACGGGGGGTGCGCCTCTTGCTGTTACCTCGGACTCAAATGTATTGGCATTATCTGAATACAGGAGGGCGTAGCGATTAGGGGACACGACCGAGGGCGCACCGCTCACTCGGCCAGGGAAGAAAAACCCGTTGGGTCTGCATCCTCTTCAATCGACTCCATTGGAAGTGAGGCAGTGGTGACGAGTCGGGTGAACAGCTCATCAAGGAGGTTGTCGCCGAGTTGACGGACGACCTCATTGAGAATGTCTGTGTGCTGGACGTCGGATGTAATGGGGCAGTCGCAGGTGAGGTGTCCGGTGTCTGGCAGCTCTGCACCAGAAGCAGGTGCATGGAAAAGCACACATCCAGGTCCGGTCGACATCCATCGGAACGACTGCTGGGAGCGCGGGCACCAGAACTGGGGCAAACAAGACCGGAGCACATGCGGGTGCTGGAGCGCTGAATATGGGTACCGGCAATACAAGGTCGATCAACGCGCTATTTGGTCTTCTTTATTCTCAATTAAGCGATCACTTTTACAACCTCGTCAATATATCAACATTATTGAAGGAACCACAGCATCTTTCAGCCAGATTTTTTCCATGCAGACTCTCAGCATGTGTCGCTAACAGGTCTTGGAAAGGTTTTATTTTTAAATGCCCCGAATCATTTGTTAAAGTGCTTGCAATGAGGAAACCGAACATGATACAAAATTCATTGTTATACAATACAAAGAGGTGAAGTAATAACATGAAAGCATCGGAAAGCATTGAGAAACACATGAAAACATCTCTTGAAGCAAAAAATGCAGTGGAATAACACCATCATCGCAACTCCTCCCGCTCACTCGATGGGTTATTGTCCAAAGTATCTTGTTGATCAGGTGTCGGCTCAGTGGTCGGGATTCTGCATGATATGGTTAGAATGGGTGGAGAGAGCAGTTGCCATACTTGTCCTTGCACCGGTTGACTGCTGCAACAACCACGGCCAGCAATTCCGATCGACGCTTGTCACCCCACACAGCCTTCTTCTTCAACTCCGGGTCTTCAACAATGAACTTGAAAATGCGAAGCTGATCCCGAAGCTTGGCGACGGTCATTGCGTTGACCTTGTCAAGGTCCAGCTCCAGTCCAACTGCCGCAAGCCGTGCTCGCTCGAGCCGCCGATCCTCCTCCAACGCCTCCCGACGATCTCTGGCTTCTCGACCTTTGGTTGCTATGCGCTCCGCGACTTCTATGTTGAATTTGCGATTCTTCCCAGAGGCATCGTCCTCGTGTACTCTCCGCATAACATACATGTGATCTTCTGGCTCGGTCATAACCTTCTGAATAAAATTCTCAGTGTCATTCCGGCGGACTCGTTCGCGAGCAGAGAAGTTGCTGGTCGAGATGTTAGGATGGAAACGAGCGGCGACACACATCGTGCCCAGAATGCCTTCGTTCGAGTCATTGGTTGTGGATATAGCTACAAGATGTCACAGTGAGTTGGGCAGGGTATCGATGGGTCCACCACATACAAACTCCAAAGTGAATTGACACCATCCCTCGGCACAACCCTTGAAGAGTGCTGTAACCATCTCCCGAACGTAGGGTAGTTCTTTTTCGGCCTGGCAAATAGCCTCGAGAAGCCCGGAATTGAGCAGTGGGTTACCATCAATTGTGAGCTCTGAGTCTGGTACCGAGCGATCGAAAATTAACCCTGGACAGATGGCCAGGCGCATACAAAATATTGGAAGGCACTGGTGCAAGTCGACCAGATCAAGCATTTCAACAAAGGTTGCATGGTCCGACGGATCACCGCGTATGATAGCAAGGTACGGCCATGATACAAGGAGGCCATATGCGGCAAGAGCAGCGACTTCTGAGATCGTGGATGGCAGGTGAGACCACGGAGGATATTGGTCTCCATATGATTGGCGCCAGCACACCCTTTCCCATCGCAAATGTCCCGGATGAGATCATGAGTGATGTCGTGGTGAAGCAAGAGCTCGGCAGCAGCATAAGAAAAGTTCTGGTAACGGGTCGCAGAGACCTCAGCAAAACGATGCATGAAATTGCCGAGTGCCTCGGAACCATATCACTCAACTACCATCTTTGTCATGTAGGCTGTGTAACGGTCCTGGTAGCCCTTCTTTGAGTTTTTGTTCCAGAATGTGTCGCCAGCTAACTCTATCAACTTTATCGCGCCACTGGTGCTAGATTCTACCGCCTTCTTTGACGCCGCAGATGATTCGGGAGCCAGTTGGATAGTCGCATTGTTTGCCTTATTAGGCAGGAGTACGGGTGGAGTACACGTAGGGTGGCGCAGCCAGAATAGTCGGATGTGTTTCGTACCGTATACCAGTGCATTCAAGTCTTTGTGTCCACTTCAGCCAGCAGAAATTAAGAGATTGAGGAGGGTTTGTTTGTCGGCAGATATATTGTTGTAGATCGCAGAACCGAGACAGATTTGGACGATGGCCTGAGCTGCTTTATATTGATTGAACGGTGTACTGGCAAATTGCATGGGTTCATATCAAATGTTGGTAAAATAGATACTTACGGATTTTCGATTCCACGCGACGCTAAATGTGCTTGTACTTCCTCGTCCGGGACATCCGTAACTTGCTCAAGGAGCTCAGAATCTGGGAGTGAGCTGACTGCACTTGCACCTAGATTCTCCAGCACAACAGAGTCCTTCAATGCCCTGTTCAGAGCCTGGAACTTTTTGCCGTCTGCAGTGTGGTCACCGCTCTGAAAGTTGAGTTTCTGGAACAGGTTGTTGAACGTGAGGTGATCGTTAAGCCGTTTGGCAAGAGGGCTGCCTGAGTAGGATGCGATGATGTGATTGAGATTGTTAAGGAGGCCGCAATGCTGTTCCGTAGCGGTGTGGTCCAGCGCCTTCTCCACACCGAAAACCCGCGTGACCCATTTATGATTGGCGGGGGTTATGATATCGTCGTCGTTTTTGTAGGATGAAGCCTTGACTGTGAAGTGTGTCCCCTCCATTGTGATGCATCGGTGAGATGTTCCATCTGTGCTCAGCCTGAAACCTGTCCAAGCAGATTAATAGGAATTTTCACGTCAAAAACCAACTCACTGGCGGCCTGTGACATCTCGTATCCAAGTTGAATGAGGCCGAACTCTCCACCCTCCTTGATGGCGCGCTGTACTGTCCTGGCACTTGGGAGATGACGAACAAGAACACCGACTTCGTCGAGAAGGGCTTGAATTGCAAATCCGACCTTGGCCTCGGCACAGCCAGCCCAAACGAACAAACAGAAGATCTTTCGCGCACCCAGTGAGAAAAAACCTCCCTCCCGACATCTCCATTCATGTATCAATTCGTAGGATTGCTTGAATTCGGCAGCACTAGCTGTCGCACGCTCGACCTTCCGGTGCAAGTTCTTCACAGTCGTATAGTGTCTGCAAGCCCGGCCCTCCGCCTCGGAGACCTGCTGTTGCCAAATGACAGACTGGGACTCGTGAGCTTCGTGTGTCGATGATAACTGATTCTCCAGGAATGACATTTCTTTTGAAAGTGCGGAATATCTAGCTTCCAGCTCGTCCAAAGTAGTTTGCAGGTCGATATTTTCGGCCTCAAGACGATTGATTTTCTTACGTGCCGCACTAAGTTCGGTGTTTGATTGGTTTAGCAAATCACGGAAGAGTGCTCGTTCGCTAGAAAGACGTGTACTGGCGGAGCGAAGTGCAGGGCAGTGCCGGCAATTCAGTGACGGTAAGCCAGATTGTCCCATGCTTTCGGGGTCCGAGTCCGATGGGCTGTCATCCTCAACATCGTCCGGGCGCTGAGTTGGGTGAATATTGTTAGCCCTAGAAGCTTTGAGAGAGTCGGTGGCAGCCTTTTGGGCTGCAGAGCGGCGCCTCTTCACCATAGTCCCGTTGTGATAAGGACCGCGGTGTCGGTATCGAAAGATATGTGATTCGAATTCGACTATGTTCGTCCTCTAGAGGGGAAGGTACAGTCAAATGATAGAGTGGAAGATCGGTGCGCGAATCGGCCTCGTATGAGTGATGGGTGTGTGTGTGTGTGAACGGTGGATCGTGGAGACCGTCTGTCTCCTAGGTGTGGACGTGTGCGGCGGACCTGTTGTTAGTGAAAACGGTAAAGAAGGTGTGAACACCTAAGCCTGGTTCCCCGTACAAGAGTACTGGAACCCTAAATGTGTTGCCCTGTCTGCTTTCCTTCGTGCACTCTTCCCCTTAGAACCAGCACTGGAGATGCGATGTGTGTCGCACAGACGATGACACCGACGTCGTTCGGTCGACGGCGAGATGGTTGGTCTCGTTGGCTATGGACGGCGATTTGTATGTGATGGCTTCTCTCCGGGCCTGTTTTCTACAGAGCAAGGCTCGCGAGAACGGTGATCCTAATCGAGGAAGCCTGGGATGGTGACACCGGGTCCGGTGAGGAGGGACCCTGCTGATGGAGGTGTGAGAGGTGAGATGCCGATGAATGAGCGAATGTAAGATATGTGGCCTGCCTCTGGCAGTGGGCGAGGAGGAGGGTGCACGAGAGGTACGAGGTCGGGGAAGGCTGGGAGTACCCCTTTAGATTGAGTGAGAGTGGTACAGAAAGTGGGGGAAAACACCCCAAAAGCTACTTCTGCAGGCCGGAAGGTACTGACTACTCCTACTAAATGCGCTCCCTTTTATACCTCCTCGACGATTTCCCACGTTTCTAGAGGTGCCATGCGGGTCGCAGGTGTTTCCAGGGGGCAGAGGACGTCATGAGGCTTTTCGGGGTGCATATATGGCAGGAGAATGGGCACCTCTGCTGAGGAGACCAATTATCTGCAGGTGCACACGAGGCCCAGCGAGGCCAAGCGACCTTGGAGTATGTTTGGAGCTTCAGGCACGGCCTGGCGGTCGCGTTCGTGGGTGCTGGAACGCTGAGGAAGGTGGAGAGACGAACGGTCTCCCTCGGCTAGTCGATGCGTCGTGTGAAGCGGGGGACGGGCTGTGTCGAGATATTGTCCGCCTCGTCTGATGGGTCGGTGTCAGGCACGCGGAAGGTCCGTCCGGTGTGAGAGAGCGTCCGGGAACGGAAACAGGGGAAGGTCGCCCACGCGCCTCGTATCCCGTTGGTGGACGCCGAGTAGCAACGAACACAGTACGTGCAGTATGGGGAGCGCCGGGTTCTTAGAGATGTCGTGTTGTAGAGTGTCGAGAGTCCGCTGGATCGTGGGGAATGGTCGTATCCAGGTGACGATGGTACAGGAGCGAGGTCGTGTTGAAGTTAGCACATGGTTTTACTGTGCCAACTGTTGGCAACCGGACTATTCCAAGTCCGAGGCTTCTTTCATGTGCAGATTTGCGTCTGCAGTAATATTTAATCTTTTCTTCACATGCCTACATCTTGTTGTGACTCATTCTGACTCGTACTGACTCCTTATGACTCATTTCTATTCATTTCCGTAGCCGGAGTTATTCCGAGGATTATCCTGCTCTAGTATATATACTGCGACTACTCTTGTATGTACTTTAGACAATTGCCAATCACTTTTTGTGTTAGCACTTCATTCTCAACAGGTTATTGGGCCCAGCGTCTCACCCTCTGAATCTATACTTCGAAACCATTCATCCGCGATGACGACTATCACTGCCGATATTTCTTCCATCTCCCGCATTCCCGTCTTGAAGGTCGATGGTGCCAACTGGCTGATCTTCGAGGCTCGCTTCCGCCACTTCGCCAAGTCCAAGAACGTTTGGGGCCATTTTGACGGCTCTGTTTCTCGTCCCGTGCCCCCTGCGGCACAAGCTGAACTTGATCAGTGGGACAAAAACGAGAACGAGGCTCACAATTACCTTGCACAGCGGCTTGAGGATAATACCCTCTTGCAGGCTGACGAGCTGGACACTGTTGCGGAAATGTGGGACTGGATTACCAACGAGTTCACCGCAATGAGTGCGCATGTCATTGCCTCCATGCAATCTGATTTCGACAATCTCAATTGCGGCGAGAATGGCAATGTGCGCACTCACCTTGAACAGCTCAAGCTCAAATACAAGGGGCTTGTGGCTGTTGGCGTGAAACTATCGGACAGTCAGTATGCCACCCGTATCATCAATTCCCTTCCCCGTACCTATCAACGGTACCTTTCGACAATCTCTTCTTCGGCCAAAGCCGCACTGATGGCAACCAACATCGCGCGCACTGTCACTGCAGCCCAGGCGGCCCAAGCGACCGTAACTGCCCCCACTGCCGGATTCACAATCACGTCTGGCAACTCTGCCTCCTCTCACGCGGTCACACTTTCCCCTGTGTACCTCATGCAGCTGGCAGTGGAAGAGTGGGATCGGATTGAGGCCGAGAAGAAGAAGACAAAGAATTCACCCAAGTCTCGTGAGGACACTGGTGTGGCCTTGAGCACGCAGTCTTCGGGATCTTCATCGTCGAAACGTTCATTCGGGAGGTCTTCATCTGCGAAAGGGAATGGCCAGCGCCCAAAAGGGGTGTGCTGGAACTGTGGGGGCAAGGGACATGTACAGTCCAAATGCCCCAGCCCAAAGCTGAACGACAGCAGCAAGGGCAATGGAAAGCCGAATGCTTCCGGATCTGCAAATGCCGCCGTGGATTTTGACGACGATGGCGCGTGGTCTGTCGAGCCCGTGGAATGCGTCCCAGGCTCCGTTGACAGGACCGACACCCCGGTGATGCTCTGTGTAGCAGCCGACACCGTTTTTGACATGAAGAAATTGTTTGAGCCTTGGGATAGCTGCCCTGAGCTCACCCTCATGTCCGTTTCCGACTCCGAGAGTGCCTCGGAGGTCGATGATGTTCGCCGCGATTATCTGCTAGATGTTTGGCCTGAGTTGCTGCATCTAGAGACTGGCGAAACCCCATTGCCGGATGACTCACCGGATTGGGATGATGAGTGCTCCGAATTCGACTGGAGCGACTCGGACTCGTTTAGTGATTCGCTGCCCGACCTCCTCGATGTGAGTGACAGCGACGACAAAAGGGAATCCGATGAGACTTACGGATGTCCCCATGCGGCGTACAATATGGACGCCACTGATACGGCTGATGCCGTGACCACTGGAGAGAAAGTGTCAGCACCCACGGAGCTTTACGACTCAGGATGCACACAACACCTCTCACCTTTCAAGGCCGAGTTCTCGAATCTCGCCTTGATTGCACCCAAGGAATTTTCTGCCGCCAACAATCAGCGTTTCGCGGCAACTGCCTGCGGGAATATGTCCATCAGTGTGCCGAACGGGGACTCTGAATCGAAAATTGAACTCACAAATGTTCTTTTCGCGCCTGATCTCGCATACACCCTCGTCTCCATTGGCCGTCTTGATGAAGCTGGCTATACCGTTGTTTTCGGCGATGGTGAATGCCGCATCACCAACCCGTGCGGAGAGCTTGTTGGCGCGATTCCCAGATCCTCGAAGGGCCTGTACAAAGTTGTGCATGAGCCTGATTCCGCAAATCCAGTTGAGCGCGAACTCACCGATCAGGAACTCCATTGCATTCTTGGTCACATCTCTCTCAAAAAACCGCCAAATCCCTTGTCTTGAAGGGGCTCGTATCCGGAATCAAGCTCGTGCCACCTTCCGCTGACACCAAGCCGTTCTTCTGCGAGTCCTGCGTCTATGCAAAGACCAGACGCAAGTCTGTGCCGAAGGTTCGGGAAGGTGGACGTGTGGAGAATTACGGCGACGTTGTCCACTCCGATGTGTGGGGGCCCATCGCGTGTTGAAACCCTTGCCCATCACCGCTACTTCACCACCTTTACCGACGACGCGAAGCGTGAGACCTATCTGTATTTCTTGAAAAAGAAGTCAGAAACCTTCGCAGCGTACAAGGCCTATGCAGCACGGATGAAAACTCACCACGGCATCACCGTCAAGGTCATTCAGTCTGATCGTGGCGGTGAGTACCTGAGCAAGGAGTTCAAAGATTACTTGGACTCGCAGGGCACGGTGCAGCGCTTTACCGTCCATGACACTCCTGAGTCGAATGGTCTTGCCGAGCGCGTAAATGGTGTGTTGTTGGAGAAGGGTCGTGCTTTGTTACATGCGAGCGGATTGCCAAAATTTTTGTGGGGAGAGTGTATCAGACATGTTGTGTGGTTGAAGAACCGCACATCAACCCGCGCGCTCGAAGGCATGACGCCGTACGAGGCGGTGCACGGGAAGGTTCCCGACATGTCTGATGTGCACGAGTGGGGTTGCAAGTGCTACGTCCATCAGCAGATGGACGTTGTAGGTCAGTCGAAACTTGACTGGCGTGCGAAGGATGGGCACTGGATGGGAATGGATGAGACAAGCCAGGGACACCGGATTTATTGGCCTGGGGAACGCAAGGTTACGGTGGAACACACTGTGATTTTTCCGCCTTTTGTGGTGTTGGAAGGGAATGAGGGGGAGTATAGTGCACCTCCGGCTTCTGAGAAGTCAAGCAATCCTCCTCCAAGCACCCCGAGCATCAAAAACTCACCTGCTGTGGCTGAGCGCATTCCTCTTCCACCTTCTGAACCGTCCGAGACTCCATCATCTTCCGCAACTCCACCACCCGACTCACCTCCTACTCCTGAACCTCGTCGATCCACCCGCACTCGTGTTCCGAGCCAGTACACGCAAGCCATTGCCCGCGGCGATGGCAGCATTGACAATCTCGCACGCAACCGAGGCCGTCTTCCAGACGGCATGCGCACAACCGCATTTGTCGAGGACTGTGCTATCGAGTATGCACTCGTGGCAGACACCAGCGAGACCGAAGGGCTTGAACCACGCAACCTCGCGGAGGCACGCCGCTTGCCCGATTGGCTGCATTGGGAAAAGGCTATCAAGGAGGAGTTAGCAATGCTTGAGGCGAATGGCACATGGGAGCTTGTGGATGCACCTGAAAACTCCAATGTTGTGGGGAACAAGTGGGTCTTCCGCATCAAACGCGACGCTGCCGGCCGTGTTCAACGCTACAAAGTGCGCCTTGTCGCACAGGGTTTCTCCCAGGTCGAAGGTGTTGACTACTTTGACACGTTCGCGCCCGTCGCTCGCCTTAGTTCCGTCCGCACAATTCTCGCATTGGCTGCTCGTCTCGATCTTGAAATTCATCAGATCAACATCAAGGGTGCCTACTTGAATGGCAAACTCACCGACGATGAGCGCATCTTCATGCGCCAACCCCTCGGCTTCCCATATCCCAATTCCACCGGCAAGGTCTTGCATCTGGTCAAGACAATTTATGGCCTGAAGCAGAGTGGGGCGGCGCTGGTATCAGCGCCTGGCAGAGATTTGCAAGACTTTGGGACTTACACGGTGCAGCACAGATCAGGCGGTCTTCTACCGACGCAACGATGCTGGGATAATTATTCTCCCCGTCCACGTTGATGATTGCACAATTGCGGCGTCAAATATCGCATTGGTGAACGAGGTTAAGGCTGGGATTGCCAAATTCGTTGAAGTTGTTGATCTGGGCGAAATTCACTGGCTGTTGGGTATTGAGGTAAAGAGGAATCGAATGGAACGCACCTTATCCCTCTCCCAGAAGTCCTACCTCGCTTCCATCTTCCGCCGTTACAATCTTGATGACGCGAAGCCGCTCTCGAATCCCCATGGACCCGAATGTCACCCTTTCCACCGCCCAATCCCCTCGTACAGCCGAGGAACTTGCTGTTATGCGCGACGTCCCGTACAAGGAGGCTGTTGGATCATTGAGGTACGCCTCCCATGCAACCCGTCCAGACATTACCTTTGCTGTGACAAAATTGTCGAAGTTCTTGAAGAACCCCGGTCCGGCACATTGGGACGCTGTAAAACGCGTCATTCGCTACCTCAAGGGCACTGTGGGATGGGAACTCACCTACGGCGAGACTTCGCGCGAGTTAACTGGCTGGGTTGACGCGGATGGAAGTCAAGAAGAGGAACACCGAGCCATCACCGGATTTGCCTACCTGATTGATGGTGGCGCGGTCTCGTGGAATTCGAAGCAGCAAGAACTCGTTGTTCTTTCCACCACCGAGGCCGAGTACGTTGCCGCTACGCACGCCTCCAAAGAGGGACTCTGGCTTTGTTCCTTTATCTCCGAGGTTTTCGACTCATACGCCACACTGCCTGTCGCTTCCTCACCTACCACCCTCTTCTCTGACAACAAATCGGCCATCGCACTCACAAAAGAACACCAGTACCACGTGCGGGACAAAGCATATCGATATTCGCTATCATTTTCATCCGCTACATTATCGCCAATGGATCTATTCATCTCATTTATTGTCCAACAAATGACATGATCGCAGACACCCTCACCAAACCATTGCCGAGTGTCAAAGCAAAACATTTTGCGGCCGAACTTGGACTTAGGTCCGCTTGAGGGGGAGTGTTGAAGTTAGCACATGGTTTTACTGTGCCAACTGTTGGCAACCGGACTATTCCAAGTCCGAGGCTTCTTTCATGTGCAGATTTGCATCTGCAGTAATATTTAATCTTTTCTTCACATGCCTACATCTTGTTGTGACTCATTCTGACTCGTACTGACTCCTTATGACTCGTTTCTATTCATTTCCGTAGCCGGAGTTATTCTGAGGATTATCCTGCTCTAGTATATATACTGCGACTACTCTTGTATGTACTTTAGACAATTGCCAATCACTTTTTGTGTTAGCACTTCATTCTCAACAGGTCGAATGGCGGGGGAGACGATGCAGATGGTGGGGAGAACATTGGTCTCGCTCGGAAGCTGCTTCTGGTAACGTGGAATCCCGTTTAGGAAGATCCGTCGCGTACGTCCGAGCTCGTCCCGTCAGTCGTGCAGATGGTTCGCAGGGGCCATGAGGCGACGAGCAGTGCGTAGCACGCTCGGAGACCTCACAGCGTCAAAAAAAAAAAAAGTGTGATCGCCCAGCTACGTAGTGACGTCACGCGTCATATAGGACTACATCAAGAATCTGACTTGACTTCAAACATTGGTCTATCCACCCAAATTTTCAACTTGAATTGCAATAAACTCATGCTAAGATGCTGTGTGATTTTTGTGAGCAAATCCGAGGTGGTACAAGGCTCAAATGGGTTGCATCATGGGGCCAATTCTCAAAACATGAAACTATGCATAATAAAAATCAATCCGTTTACAAGACCTGTTAGAATACACTACAAAGAGTATATATAAATATTTTTCGTGATTTGAGGTGAACTCCCTTCGACCTATGAACCACGTAGAGTTTCGGGACAACCATTATTGGTGGTCAAACACGATCAAATAGCGCGGTGATCGACCTTGTATTGCCGGTACCCACGGAATACACCCACTGCATGTGGCCGAGGCAAAGCAGCCGGAAGACAGGCCAGAGGGTTTCCAGTCCGGCACGGCTGAACACTTTGTACTGCTGGAAAGCCACTAGATCCAGTAGGCCTTTTCAAAAGCCATGCTAAGTGCTGTAGCGGCTTTTGTAAAAGACCATGGTATCTCTCAAATAGCCCCAAAAGGGAGTCTTCCACTGATGTAGCCCGGTTTATTGCCGTGGCACATCCCAATTAGGTGGCATACTGGGCAGTTAGCGCAATCCGGACAATAAGTGGCCTTTTATTCCAGTGATGGTATATAAATACACATATTCACCAGTCCTAATTAGGTAGTTCTGGGAATTTCTGTAAAATATCCATAAAATGTCTGTAAATTCAGCAAAAAAAAATGCCACCATATACAGGCATGACAGCAGGGCACAGGCGGAACATACAACAAGCACCAGTCCATGAGGTGTGAGTGCAAGATGGGATTGCGGCAACAGCTACCTAAAATGCAGGGATCAGCCATCCAAAAATAATGATAATAAATGGTAAAAAAGCACACCTACATGTCATTGTATTGCCCGATCAACATGGATTGAATGGTGAGGAGCTTGTCCAGCTCATATGGTCAGAACAACACATTAAATCATGGATCCTTCCCACGGGCCCAATGCATTATTTCTGGGAGCTAGCCCATGTAGCCACAGCTATGTTCTAGGGGTGATGTCCATCTATTGATGGTGCTGTACACTATTGATGGCACCTTTGGCACTGTGGCGCCGCAGGTGCAAGGAATTGTAAATGAACCCGCAATATATTAAATAAATCCAATTAATTCCAGCTATTGTATACCCATGCCGCAGTGACACATCACGTGATCCCATTCCAAGAAAGAAACAGCCGCCAAAAACACTGTACACTGTGGGATCGGTGGTGGGATCAGGCTCGCCAGCGCTGCTGGCAGGGGCAGCAGGATGGGCTTGGCACTGCTGATGGCAGGGGCAGCGGGATGGGGCTTAGCACTGCTGCTAGCAGGGGCAGCAGGATGGGACTTGGTGCCGCTGCTGGCAGGGGCAGCAGGATTGGGCTTGGCGCTGCCGATGGCATGGGCAGCGGGATTGAGCTTGGCACCACTGCTGGTAGGGACGGCGGGATTGAGCTTGGCACCACTGCTGGTAGGGGCAGCAGGATGGGGCCTGGTGCTGCTGATGGCAGGGGGCAGCAGGATGGGGCTTGGCACTGCTGCTGGCAGGGGCAGCGGGATGGGACTTGGTGCCACTGCTGGCAAGGATGGTGGGATCAGGCTTGGCGCTGCTGCTGGCAGGGATGATGCTGTCGGGGTGTGCGGGGCTGCACCTGGGTGTATCAGCGGTGGCATACCTGCTGTATGGGGCATTGGGGAGTGGGGGGTGCACCGACCTGGCATGGCAGGATCCCAGTTTTTGGCTGACACCAGAGCAAGACAATATTCACCCATCTTAGTGCCTCATGGACTTCCTGTCTACCTTCTATGAATCACGATGATAAGCATGGGATTTGTCCACCCATGAAATCTTCGCTTTTTCGTGTTTTCATGACAAGACATGTGCCGGGGCTACGCTCCAGAAGCGTCAGTACTGAGGTTCCCAAGTAGCTGGCAGGGCAGGAACCACTGAGTAACAGATGGGAACGGGGAGGAATACTCTGGAACCATTGGCATGTGCTCGCTCCGAAACCTGTAGGAGATGTGTAGCCCAACGATCAAGTGGAACGTGAAGTCTGCTCTATTCCCGCTCACGGAACTAGACGGTGAAACGCCGTAACAAGAGCGCGCGGCATCTAGTGCTATTTTGCGATTTCCTAGGACCAGTATTTATACAACGGGAAAGCGCTAGCACTTCTGAAGTGCTATTACTAGCACTCAGGACTCTGGCTAGGTGATATAAAGGAGAACTGGAGTGAGCCCAAGCTGCCGGTTGTAGCATCAGACACGACTAGTGTGACGCGCTAGTACGGTCTGAAGGCACAAACCACGGGGAAATAACCATAAGCCTACACAGTCAAGGTGCTAGCACCTAGGGAGCGAGACACAGAAGAGTGGTATTGCGAGCACGCTAGCTGGGGTGCGAGCGACGAGTCTGGGATCTGAAGGGTAGTAAACTATGCGCTAGCAGCCTTCTAGCAAGGGCGCTAGTGTGCGGAACCCCTCTAGCGAATCGACCCGAGGCCCGAAACACAGAGGCGAGCACGTGACGGTCGCGACGCGGTCGCGAGTCACAAACAGAGACAAAGT
Organism: Mycena olivaceomarginata; assembly: GCA_029378375.1. NCBI lineage: Eukaryota > Fungi > Basidiomycota > Agaricomycetes > Agaricales > Mycenaceae > Mycena > Mycena olivaceomarginata. The sequence continues at coordinate 89,976 of JARKIC010001279.1, forward strand.
AGATAGCAGAGGAATAGCTAGCAGGCTATTGGTGCGGATGCGCGGGTCACCACATATGCAGTAACGGATAAAACGGACTGCTAGCCGGTGCTCTGACTCGTGCTAGATGACTCCAGGCGGCGGATTCAACTCCGCTTCGTCAGGATAGCGATTCCAGCAGCTGATGGCAAGCTGAGGGATCACTCACGATACCCTTAAATGGACGCTAGCGGATCAGTGTGGCTGTTCTGCTTGGCATAGACCCATCATAAAACCAAACGGCAGTCGTTTCATTGGCTGTCGTATCTATCACATCATTTTCACTCATTTATATTATTCATTCTGTTTATCACATGTACCATGGACCTCAGTAGTATAAAGGGAGCACAGAGCAGGCTAGCACCTCAGATTATTACAACCCCGACTTTGTACGAAGTTGGTGCAGGTGGTCTCAGGTTGCTAGTGGAGATTGTACACACACTTCACAAGTAGTAGCTTTATTGGAATCAATACTGTTGACTCTGGACACATCGAGATCTTAAGTTGAGGTTCTAAGTTGTTGGCTCGCGGAGTCTTCACGTATAAAACCAAGGGTGTTCTCTTCGAGAACCAGCTAGCAGTTGCGCTAGCAGCTTTGCCTTCACCCCGATATATTTGTAGTGTGTTGGATCGCCTGCTAGGTGATTGTGTGTTGACTCGAGCCCACTAAGAAGAAGACGGACTAGGTGCCCCCACCTCTAGACCGACTGTAACTTGTCAGTTACTTCGCCTTCACCCCGATATTGACGGAAGCGCTGTCGTAGTGTGTTGGGTCGCTAGCTGGACGCTTATAGTGTCTATTGCCAATACAAAGTGGAAATGTTCCTGTTCTTGGTTAAGGAATAGGTCAGCGGCTTAAGGACTGCCTTGTCGCTTGAGGATTGAAGTCCCTTTGTTGTTAGCCTCAATAGTCTTTGGGTATCCCATTGCGAGGATTTTCACAAACCTACATACTCTGCCCTGGTGCCCTCGATCTAGCGATCCAGCCACCTTGTATCCAACCCATATAACCCTGCCCATCCCAGGTGCTAGCGGTATTGTTGTTGGCAGCTGCGTAGTGCTAGCGTGTTGTTGAACAGCTTTGTTGAAGTCTAGCAGTCGAATTGTGTTTGTTCCAAACCCGTTGGTCGCATACTACGGCCCGGACCCGAACTCACAAAGAGAAGCACTTACATCTTTGGAGGAATAGATTGTTGTAGTGGTGGTTTTGTGGTTGTTTTGTGCAAGCACGAATCTAAGCTATTTCTAGTCGTATATCAAGTGCACCGTTTCAACGGGATGGACTGGAATCCTGTTGTGGTGTGTTGGACATGAGACGCGTAACGCGTTCTGATCATATGATCACTGGAAGGGGCTGGGAACATCATATCTTGATGGATCCACGCCGTCCCGGGCATTCCGGATAAGGGATGGTCACTAAGCGAGGGTCCGATCACTTGGACCTACACTCATCGGCTCCTGGAGCAAGTACCCATACTGGGAAGTACTTCGAATGCGGTATCCCTGGAGAGCTACGGACTAGGAGCTTATGTTCCAGACGTTCCGGTAGACAGGAAGGCACGGGCATTGGAAGGAACAGCATATACAGTCAGGATCGACATAGGGGATCAGTTGTGATGGGCTGGCACAGTCTTACCAACTGTAAATATGCACTGGATCACACCAGAATGGCGTGCTCAACATGGGCAGCCAATAGAAGGGCTCAGATACCCAATTCTACGATGGATACACGGCAGTCAGACGGATAAACGGACTATATTACTCATTTCTGCTTGTTCTTGGTCTTTGTCATGTGTTTTCAGAACTTTGTATTTAGTAGCAGGGGCATCTTGGACGACCTCACGGAATCACCCCACAGCTAGTAGGCGGCAACGCTTGCGAAACGGGTAGAGACCGGGGAGTTCAAACAAGGTGTCTCTTAGAATTCATCTTGGCTCGGGATCTTTGTTCTGTGTGTTCGGTATCCTTGAGATCCGACTTGCCGTTGTCTGGAAGAGTCTGAAAGTGACTGGAAATGTTGGGATTGTGCTGAGCCTGCACTTGGATATTGGGATTGTTTGGATGTTGGAGCTTGGGAACAGAACCCACTACTGTTAAAGAGCTTGGGAACGGAACCCACCATTGTCTGAAGAGCTTGGGATCGGAACCCACTACTGTGTTTACGCTTGGGATCGGAACCCACCACTGTCTGGAGCGCTTGGGATCGGAAACCCACTACTGTTGTTACTGTGTCACGCTTGGAATCGGCATCCACCTCGCTTTGGAGAACCCCAGCACCCCGTTCTCGTTTGTTTTCATAGCTGAGAAGCTTTAAATCATTGTGCTCTGTGCTTCCTGTCTGTTCGGGTCTACCCTTGTTCACTCAGATCTAGCCTGAACACTTGTATAACAAGGGTTCCATACGCATCGACACTCTCGTTGCGTTCTACTAGCTTTCCTGTCTGTTCCGGTTCCATTCCGGTTCACTCAGAACAAGGCTCAAGTACTTGGACTTCGTTCCAAGGACTTCTATAAACAATACAACGCTCTCTCCTCGTTTCCGAGGTCTATACCATTCCCTGCAACCTTTTATAAGGCCCTGTACCAGGGTCTGATACTCGTCTGTGCACGTCTCGAGCACTTCCGTTCCGTTCCGACACACTTTTGTGTGTAGGTTTGGTTTTGGTTGGTGTTTTCTTGATAGGTTCAGAGCACATCGATCAATGAGAATTGCATTTGGTATCATGAGAACCTGAATTCCAAGATCAAATTTACATTTTATGTTGCAATATATTTTTCTGATGTGGTGGGTGGCTTCAGGGGCATGTTTGCAGTCCACACGTGCCAGGGACTTTGGATTTCAACCTGGGTTTGTTAAGAAAAGTTGCAGCAAACCTTTCTAGTCATATGTGGTAAGGATACAACTTTCAACCTGGACATTTTGAGAAAAGTTGCAGCAAACAAACTTTTTTGAGGTGGGGGGCAGTGTCAGGGGCATGTTCGCAGTCCACGTGTACCAGGGACTTTGGATTTCCACCTGGGTTTTTTGAGAAAAGTCGCAGCAAACCTTTCTAGTCATATATGGTAGGGATACAACTTTCAACCTGGATGTTTTGCAGTGAACAAACTTTTCTGAGATGGGGGGCAGTGCAGGGACTTTGTATTTCAACGTGGGTTTTTCGAGAAAAAGTCGCAACAAACTTTTCTGAGGTGATGGACAGCTCCAGGGGTGTGTTCAGCAGCTATACATGCCAGGGATCTTGAATTTCAATCTGGGTTTTTCGAGAAAAGTTACAATGACAATAGGCAGCCCCAGGGCGCATACACAAGCCATGCATGCCAGGGATTCAACTGTCGACCCAGGTTTTACCAGAAAAGTCACCGCAAAGTTTCCTGGGGTGGTAGGTGCTCAACTTTCGACCTAGAATTTCCGAGAAAAGTCATGACAAACTTTTCCCAGGCGGTGAGCGGCCCCAAGGGCTTGTTTGCAAGCAAGAAGATTCATCTGATGGGAAAAGTGCTCATCACAGCAAAGCACTGAAAAACTTGCAATCTGGCGAAAGCCAGCTGAAACGGGACATTGTATGATGTTATGGTATACACTGGTGTACAACACTTTTGTATACTAGGTTCTGGCTACCACCAATGTGCTATATGACAAAACAAGAAGCCGGAAACTTTTTGCAATCTGCACTAAAACTAAAATGTAACCTATGCAAGGTGGAAGTGCTCACGGCTATACAATTTCATGAAGAGTTGTGCAATTCACGAAATTGTATAGCTGTGAGCACCTCCACTGAGGAAGTCCATGCAGTGCTAGGTAATACAGCAATGGTAACACTACAGAAACAAAACCTTGAGTGGTCAAAGATAAAGCCAAGCACCACGAAAAGAACAGGTTGGGTCAGTGTTTTGGAATGCCTCCGTTCATAGTGGTGTTTATCGGAACACCTCTGTTCCTGGTGTTTAAGAACACCTTCCATTCCGGTTTTCACTGAACATCAAAGGCAAGGAGCGAAAACAGTTTCACTCCCTAGGCCTGAGTCCCGGCGGTCCCCGCTCATACACCATCACAAGACGGTGTAATCAGTGCAAGCCATGCTTGCGTACAACGCACTTGTCAGTTAACATCTGATCAAGGCAATGCCTGGGCCCCGGTATACATACTGAAATCGGACGACAACGAGACAGGTCAGCGAAAGGGGATCATTGAATGATGACGCACTGGGTCCACCGTTCTTGACCAGCATGTGAGATAGAGCCAGGAAAACTGCCGCTGCAGTCGGCAGTTCTCTGGCTCTATCTCACACCTGGGGCATGGTGGTGGTTGGTGGGAGAGATGCAAAAATGATAGGATAGATGTCGCTCAGCCTTATATAGGCCCACTTTCCCCTTGGGGTTAAGACATGAGGTGTCCTAAAGAGCCTGATCTGTTCCCGATCTGGCCCGGCATGGGAAGGTTAAGGTGAGGACAGACAGTGGATGTGTCGTGAATATGGAAGGCAGCAGGGAGTACGGGGACGGGCGCGGACTTTGAGGACGGTAAGTTTTTATTTTGAAGGTGAATATATACTGACAGATTGGGCCCAAAGCACTGCATATTGAGTGGTTGAAAGTGTATGCCCAGGCGTGAAGGTGGAACGAGGAGGTGTGACTGCTAAAGGAGGAATTTTGTCGGGTCCCAATCTCACTGGAATTTGAGGTGGATTGGTAGGTAGAGCGGGCGAAGGCAGTCCTGGTGGGGACAGGCAGCATGGACAAGGCATCCGCACAGGGGATGATTGCCTATGCTCTCAAGCAGGAGGCCATGTACCGGGATATTGCGGTGTGTGCACAAGAAGCGGAGAGCACCCTGAAGATTGCAAGGAGGAAGAGGTGGCCGAGGGTTCCCATTGTGGACCTGCTGGTGCAGCGATCAGGGACGGAGGACAGAGAGGATGACAATGATGACAATGCGGGGCTGAGGGAGGAAGATAACGGTGACATTGATGCGGAGAGGGGGGTTATGGAGAGTGATGAGGAGCTGGTGATGGGAGGAGATGTGGACAATATGTAGGTGGGGCCAGCCCCACTTTTTGCGCCATTTTGGGGGCAGGGGTGCTCATTTGGCAATAGGCGCTCAAATGAGCACCTATTTCCGCTTTGGGTGAGAGGCACGTGGCGGATTACCTAGGTGGGGACGTTATCTGGTGGTTAAAATGCTGAATTTTATATTGTTTTAATGTGCTTTTAACGCATTGGGGCCTTGGGAGGCCTGTGGGAACTTGGGTAGTTAGCAGAGCAGCACACCCCAATGATGCTGAGGATGCCGAGGACCTGAATAATAGATGGCAGCATTGTGATGTGCCCAGCACTACCCAACATTACCCATAATGTCCTGGGTTTCTCGATATGGGTACCCCAGAAATAATGCATTAGGCCCTTGGGAAGGATCCACAGTTTAATGAATTAATCTGGCCCTATGCAGTGCTGCCTGTGGTGGTGGTACCAGATCACAGATGTCATCGAGGGCACGCCTGCATGGAGGATGTGTCCTGGGTCTTGGTGGAGAAGACCCATGTCTTTTCTGGCAAACGAGCTGCCCCCGCATCATCAGAAGAGCCTTTATCAAAGTGTGCCTGTACCCAGTAGATACCGCCTTGTTTTCTGATTTTCTGCTGCAATTTTGAAGTCATTTTGATGTGTCGTTCCTAAAAGGGAAGCCCCTGTAAGCTGAAAATTGATTCAGAGGCCCAATTTGGCAAGATCACTGAAGCAGGAGTGTTCTCCCGTATAAAACCCTTTTAGGCAGCTCCAAACAGCCCGTGCTGGTGAAATATAGCCCAAACCCCAGTCAATCAGCTGCAAAAGAGCCTTTCGGGGCTATTTGAGAGATACCATGGCTTTTTACAAAATGCCTGTACAGTACTTAGCATGGTCTTTTTGAAAAGGTTTACCATACCAGCTGAGAAAGTGTTACACACCACCTGTTGCAGTTGATGAGGTCAGGGGCGGTTCCAGATGTCATAATCGTGACATTGATCCACAGGTCAAGGCTGGAGCGATACTTGGTGACCCAGACAAGAGCATCTGAGTAACCGGCTGTTACGGCCAGTTCCTCAAAGTCGTCCATGTACCGGTAGATATCACGGGAGCCCTGGAAGTACAAGTGGGACTCAAGTTTGGCGAGGGCCTGTTCCTGCTCATTTTCCTCTATGAACCGGAGATGGAACTCGGCCTCAAATTGGGCCCAGGTGGGGAATGGGAATGGGACAGCTGATAAGCGCTGTTCCGCCCACCGAGTGGCCACATCCTTCAACATGAACAACATGATGAACTGGACAAGTTTCTCCTGCAAGATGTTCCCATCCGCTAGGAAGGCTTCTGGAACCAGCTGGTAGTAGGCGAGGACGGAGTAAAGGAACATCTGTCCTTGTGTCCGGTCACCATCGAAAATGGCTGGAGGGTTCAGTCGAAGGACCATTTTTGGAGCTGGGTAGGGGGCTGAGAAATCTGGACCCAGCACCAGAGCCAGAGCGGCAGGGGCAGGGGCAGGCAGCGGATTTTGGTTGCTCAGCAATAGCTTGCGGAGCATGAGCTGAATGTCCCCAAGGGAACCTTCAACAGCAGCAAGCCTGGCCATGGCTCTGGAAGCCGGATCCGGAGTGTGAACACTCAGGATCTTGGGTTGCATGGTGCCGGGTGCAGGCGGCTGGTCCATCAGAACAGAGGAGGGGTTGAGATTTGAAGTGGGGGAGGATAGAGCACTGAAGTAGTGGTCTGAATCCGTACCTGCACCAAACTTCCCAATCTTGACCAGTTGATCCCTTAGATCCTTTCTTCTGCTGTAAGGGCAACCTTAAGCTTGGTGCGGGCACAAAAACTAGCGGGGGAATCCGAAGAATAAATATAGGCACTAGAATACAGAAGCGGAAATACTATGCACCTAGCAGGGGAATCTGAAGAGAAGAAAGGATGAGGATTCCCACACTAGGCGAAACCTTATATACTAATCAATAACTACCCAGTAGCATGTGTTCAGAGGTATCTACAGTGATCCCAGGCCTGATTGCATAGCACGTGTCAGTGAGAGTGGACAGATGTCCCAGATGGTTGGACAGACAAATGGACGGGCACAGGAGTACCCGGAGCGGTGGCTGGAAAACCATCCGGAGCATCGGACAGAAAAGTGTCTGGAGCGGATCCGGCCGGAAGAGCGAAAGTGGCCAGAGAAGCAGCTGGAAAAGCAGCCGGAGCAGGGGTTCCCCTGACATCCCCGACCTTGTCCAATCCCTTGGTAACCTCCTCAGTGTACTTGAACTCACCGCACGCAAGCTTTGCGAAAATTGTGGTGTAAATTTTGTGGATGTATTTGTGTAAGGGCAACCTTAAGCTCGGCACGGGGCATGGAAACTAGTGGGGGAATCCGAAGTATAAATATAGGCACTAGAATACAGGAGTGGAAATACTATGCACCTGGCAGGGGAATCCGAAGAGAAGGATGAGGATTCCCACACTAGGCAAAACCTTATATACTAATTAGTAACTACCCAGTAGCATGTGTCCGTAGGTATCTACAATGATCTCAGGCCTGATCACATAGCACATGCCAGCGAGAGCGGATGGACGATCCGGACGGATGGGTAGACAGATGGATGGACACTGAAGCATCCGGAGCGGTGGATGGAAAACCATCTGGAGCATCGGCCAAGCGGCTGGAAGAACGAAAGCGGCCGAAGCGGCTGGAGCGGGGGTTCATCTAACAACTTGGGCAGTATTGAAATGACTAGGATGCCATGCATGTGTAAGCATTTTCCGACCATCAGGTTGAAGTTCTGGGAAGTTCTTATTCCTCAATCAGGGATGCACTGAAGAAGACACACTGTGACCACACTGTGGCCTGTGTTATACCCCGAGATTGTGCCACACTCCTGAGGTCAACAATAAACAATTATCCACCAGAAAACTGATAAACTCACGATGAGCTGGCCATTGAATACTGCAAACTCCATCACAGCATCCAGGGTATCTCCTGCGACATTATCCAGAATCTATAAAGTGCTCTGTGAGGGATATCTAAATAAAAACACAGCACACACATACACTAAGTGGACAAAAAGAATGACCAATGGGTCTTGGGTCATACCTTGGTGACCACATAAGATTCTGACCCAAACTAAGATGCCAGGTTTTCCAGAGAGCATGCACCAATCAATATTTCTTTTCTGGAAAACCTGGCATCTTAGTTTGGGTCAGAATCTTATGTGGCCACCAGGGTATGACCCAAAACCCATTGGTCATTCTTTTTGTCCACTTAGTGTATCAATTGGCTTCTCCTTCTTGAGTACCCCCTGGGTATTGGCTGTCTTGTAGTTGAATGCGACATCCGCACCAATGGATTGCATGAACTTGATCTTGTCTTTGGAGCCTGCCAAGGCAATCACCTTGTGTCATGAACTGTCTTTTCATTTTACTTCCAGAACCCGAACAACCGGATCATTGATCAGATCAACTATCTGATCAATTGAACTGGGATCCCTTTTCAGGATTCCAAACAGTTTTGATCAGTTTCCCGACTTTCGGGTTCCCAATTGACTCCTTTATGCTCATATACCCCTGCATTTACTTTCCATTTATCTTGTCTGTTGTCCTTGGACACTGTACCTTAGTTACAACCCCTAGGGACTTTAGTATATAAGCTTTAGTTAAACTCCAGGCTTATTCATTGGAACTCTTCATGCTTCAGTCACCCTCATCATCTCAGAACCTGGAATCTGCTCTGTGCTGACATTGTGCAAAGCTGCATGCAGAAATCAGACCTGAGGTTACTGAGAAACCAAGTCAATGGAGAGGTAGTTGGGTTGACCAGCAAGTCCTGGTGAGTGAAAAAAAAATGCATTACTGCTGCAACTGCTCCGTGCAGGATGTGAAAAGTGTGTGAAATCTGAGTGGGCTGGAGTGATGGCTGGACAAACTGCTTCCCCAGCTCACACATCAACCAGATAATAATTTGGATGAATGCAATACAGTGTCACAGAGACCTGAGAGTGTAATGAACTCATGAAATCATGCAGCAAACCCAGGAAAAACCCAATAATTTTGCACAATGCCAAAAAGCCGCATGTAGCTGGTGGGGCTTTTGTGCAAGCTCTCTAATGTCATTGAGGTTCTCTGCTTGTGCTGGAGCGAAGCGGAGGCATGTCTTGTATACATATATATATATCCCTGCCTAGTGTTAGATATTCGGTATTTAGCATAGTCTAGTGCGAGGAAGAGGTTCCCGCAACTTCCGCGGGTATATGGTGAATCTGCTTTTATTTTTTATTGGAGAGAAGAAAAATGCGAATGAAATGACAATATATCAAAGGTATTGTCACTGTGATCGGCTACAACACATTGGTAGTTCTCTAGATTTTGTACAGGCACCTCTCAATGAACACTGATCCCTCTATCAGACAGGGCACTTTGTCTCCCTGCAACCATTCCTTGTTGAACCATTGCAGAGAACAAGTAGTACTTGGACTTGTATTATGGAATTTTTGAACCTTTGGTTCCTTCCCGTAAGAAATCTAAACCATCTCGCCACTATTGGTCTGATACCCAGGCGGCGGATCCGCAACCTGCTGCAGCTGCTGTACCTCTTCGCATAGACCCTCGAGTGCCTGTAGCACAACGGGATCTGGCGTGGGGGATGGCCCTGCCATGCTCTGTGCATCTGAATTGGCACCTGCATGGACAGAATTTGTGAGCCCCACGCGGTCTCTTCCCGGGAGGAGCTGTATCCCACGGGGTGTATCAACAAGCACATCTGGTATGCTGTGCTGGTCGCCGAACCGCAGCAGCACCGCCATTTGTGCACGCTTCATGTTGAGGAGGGGCCCCACCGTTGAAGTAGAGGCCACAATACCATTCGTGCTATTATTATTAGCAACCAATTTTTCCTGTGATACGGGATGGGTTGGAAGGAGTAAAGGAATGGAGAGAGTGACAGCTCTGCCATTTTCTGGCACAGCTGCAGGCCCCGCCGCCGTCGGAGAAGGAATAGACCAGCAAGCAGCAGGGCACAGCCCAGCCCACCAATGATGCCACCCACGGTTCTTGCAATAGGAAGCCGCTTTTTGGAGCTGCTTTCCGGTGGAGCACCAGTTTTAGTTGGTGTTCCAAAATTTGCGGCAGAAGTGGGTGAAGAGGAGCTAGTAGTCGTCGATACTAAAGCTGGTATGCTGCAAGAAATTAGCGACATGATTCAATGGACGAGATCAAGATGAACCGGGACCCCTAGCTGCCATGGATAGCTGGGCAAACCCAATCGACAAGGGATTCTGCCTAAACACCGAGTAGACATTATTCTACTTGTATAATCAGCGGGAGAATATGTCAGACAAAAACGAGTGTCCATACGAGGAATGTGGGTCCAACCCGCCACTCAGACTGCGCTGCACCAAATATTCTACCTTGACAGTACGTATTGTTAAGGTGGCTAGTGTGAAAATCCACGGGGTTGAAGGGCCACATTCTCCCTCTGAACAATAATGTGATGTTCAAAGTGGTGTCGCAAGCTTGTGCAACAGGGATGATCAGACAAGAATTGAGTATTGAGTAGCATTGTGATTACGCACAAAAAATGTAAGAGTCGTGTCCATTTGGAGATCCCGCCAATTTGGATCCTGAAACTGCGCTCCAGAGAGTGGCAACATTGTCCTGCGGTCTGGTGAAGAACTCTTGAAGGTCGAACACAATTTGTTTGCTGTTGATGCTGATGGGCTTTCCTTGGACCATGATAGCTGAATATTCGCAGAATGAGAAGCATGAGTAAGCAGGTCCATTTCTGAGTAATGTGTACACACCAGAGATATTGAGAGCCCACAGGTCCGAGGTATTGTGAAACTCAACGTCTCCCACGTAAAGCGACCCATTGATGCCACCAAAGACGAATGACCCACCTGGTTGTGCAAATTCTGACAAGCTGTGGCTGCGGTTGAGGAAGAGGCTAAACTGTGAAGCGTCAAGTTGTATTTCAGACATGAACATCTGCCAAAAAGGTGCCTTCGTAGCGGACAGGGATCCGAGGCCCAGAATGCCGGCAATCGGTGCTGAGCCAAATTCAAAGCCTGTCGAGATGCTAACTGCAAGGGATTAGGCTGCTGGACTGAGGAAGATGTGGACAACACTGACACACGGAAACTCGCGCCGGAAACAGAATGCGAGCCCAGGCGGATGGTATCATCAAAGACGTAGCCCTGAATAGTGTCACCAGCGAGTTGGATCATGGATAGAGAGCCTGACGTAGATTTGTTCACAGAGTCGAGAGATCCGGAGGAGTCACAGAAGGGAGATCCGCATGGGCATGCGAGTTGGCACGAAGTGGCTTGTGTCGTGATGAGCAAGTCCAAGGCCAGAGGGAGAGTTTTTGGGCTGCGGGTGAAGGTCAATATATCGGTGCAGAAACAGATGGAGAGAACAAAACAGACGGGTTTCCAATTTCAACAGATGCGTAGAAGTAACTATCATCATCCTGCATTCATCGGCTCAGATATAGCACTTGTAATTCGATTAAAGCTGAAGATGCACCTGATTTGAGAGGTTGAGTTCGTCCGCCAAAGTTCTCCACAGTTTGTAGCGTGGTGAGATGGAGTGTGGGAGAGTCGAACCTCTTGCTACATCATCATGGTTGGCTATCCATGGTGCATTACCTCTACGAAAAATAGGAATTACCATGGGCTCAGCCCAGGCAAGTTGAAGAGAGAGTAGGAATGCACAAATCGCTGACACCACAAGAGTGCGCATGGAGTCCAGTGATTCACAGGGAAAAGAATGGGCAGAAATAATGACAAGAGGCTGGGGACTGGGTGAGACAATCAGATGCTGGCTGTCCTCCGAGCAACCTCCGAGTTGAACCAATCAAAATGTGATCAACAGTACTTATAGGCTGTTGTCCTGTGCGGGTGCATTACCTCTACGAAAAATAGGAATTACCATAGGCTCAGCCCAGGCAAGAGAGAGCAGGAATGCACAAATCACTGGCACTACAAGAGTGCGCATGGAGTCCAGCAATTCACGGAAAGAATGGGCGGAGGCAACGACGAGAGCTGACAAGAGGCTAGGGACTGGTCCGACTGGGTGAGACAATCAGATGCTGGCTGTCCCCGGACCAATCAAAATGTGATTAACAGTACTTATCTGTTCAATTCTGTTGTCCTGTGTGGGTGCCTGTACCAGCGAGCACAGTCGGTGTAACCAAGGCTGCAGCTCCACGTTGATTTATGAGCGTGAATGAGGGTACAGAGCAATCTGGGGAAGTAACCAGTGGCCATTAAGCCAATGTGCTTCTGTGGGCGAAAAACATTATTATATGGATACTACATGATGCGCAGGAATGTTCCTTATCCTCGCGACGATCTGATGTTCGAAATTGCTTGAAGAGATATCCGTGAGTCCTATGTGCCGGTCCTACAAGAACTTGGCTTGCCGCGACGTAGTGAAATCTTTTTTCCTGATGAAGGAAGATGTGGTTCAGGTATTTGGCTGGATCAATATCTGTTTGGATGATGTCCATAGACATGCTTCATGGGTGACTCAATCCCATTCACACCACCAAAGCAACTACCAAAGCGATATGACTTGGAATATGAGTAATTGATGGCCACCTGCATTTCTTCCGGTATTCGACCTGAATCCGACAGGCACAGCACAATATAATGTGTGATCCCTGCTGAATATGATGCATGGTCCGGCAGAAAGACCTACAGTCATTGATTGATGTTGAACGACACCGGGACGACTAATTATGAGCATACGGCATGGAAAAAAATCAGACTTCGGCGGTCACAATCAGACGCTGCTTCCATAGCTCGAGGACACCAATTTTCAGACAAGCCGGGAAACCTGTGGTAAAACGGAAACCATGCAGAGGTCCTTGACAAAGATACACTTACAAAAGCTAGACGCCATCATGGAATTTCTGATATGGAGGTGGAGGCCGCCATCTACACAAGCTAGATGCCATCATGGAATTTCTAATATGTTAGATTTGTGCGGAGGGCGGAGGCGGCCAGCTACACAAGCCAGATGTTATCATGAAACTCCCGATATATTAGATTTGTGCCAGGCAGAAGTGAGGCGCGTCCTCGGAGGTGAGTATAAAAGCAATTCGAGAGAGCCCACCAATGTAAACCTGCTACGATGAACAACTTTCTCTCTGAACTTCTATCCTTCGCCCCAGTTATGTTCATACCATTTATCCCAAACGACGCTCTGCGCTACATAACCCTTGTGGTCATATTTGTTGTCTTCGTCACGTATCTCCTACGCCGCAATGCACTCAGTTCCAGAGTCGGTAAACTGGAGGATTCGATGCAGGAGATGGAAGACCTTTTCGGTACGGCGGCAGACGAATGCAACAGGGACCTGTACTTCTTGGCCAAAACAGGCTTGAAATTGGCTACATGAGTGCCATGGCATTGCTGGTACTTGCCTGGACTGACACAGGGGGCAAGTGCCGTGGCCGTGGATTCATGGTGTTTGCATGGTGTTTGTCTGACACTTGCCATGGCGTTTGCCAGGCATTTGCCATTTACACAGCATTTCCCTTTGTTCTATTTTTAAATATGATCGTGCCTTGTGAGAGCAACTCATCATCTTAGCCTTAGTATTTGAGAGATGGAAACCCTGTAAACACCCGAACTTGCAGCTGGGGATGCTACAGGGTGCCCTGGGTGCAGAACGAAATTCACCCTGACTTCACCCTCGGCCCAAATAAAAATCTGGGCCCAGGGGAAAAAACCGTGATGAAGCAGATTTGCGGAAGCTCAGAAAGATGGTATTGGTACAAAGAACTAGTAGAACAAAGTGGATGGAGCAAGGTCCATTTCTATTGGGGTGCAAGCGTTGAGAGAGCAAATGATGCGGATGTTTGAATTTTGGCGCACGAAAGCTCAACTAAAATAGAACAAAGGGAAATGCTGTGCAAATGGCAAATGCCTGGCAAACGCCATGGCAAGTGTCGGACAAGCGCCATGCAAACACCATGAACCCACGGTCATGGCACTTGCCCCCTGTGTGAGAGACCGCAGACTCAGATACCGTGTATCAACCATCCGAACAAGATTGCTGGGCAGGAAATCCGTCCCTTGGAAGAAGTACCTTCCATATCTCAGGGACATTGCGCAGTGCATCAGAGACTGCCAGCAAGACCTCAAAGAGTTGCGGTGGTCGACCTCGGTGAGAAGAAATTATAGTGCTGCTTCAGATTTGAGGGTTGAAGGGTTTTCTGCTAGCTTGCTCTCAAGTCCTTATGTCAAGACAAGTATCTCGAGGACCTTCATCATAGGAGAACCAGTCTTCACAGAACATTTCCACCAGCGGCGATGTGAGGGAATATGTATATATATCTTGATTCTTAAATGTCTTGAAAGTGCGAACCGGGGGAGAAGTCTAGTTGTCGAGCACCACAGTGTAGTGAACTTCCATGTGGTGGCAAATCAGAACATGTTTCATAACTATGAAAGGGCTAAGTGCTGCTAAGTGCCATTGTAATTTGCTGGAAGTGTAACCAAGCAATTTGATATCAACAATGCAGAATCAGAATGTCACCTTCAATTTGAATGCAACAGCGAGCCAGTAGAACATTCTAGACAATTTTCAAGAACTAGGTAAAACAAGGAGGTGTCTTCCAAATTAGATGGTAACGGTTTGCGACAAGCACGGCCGCCGGGTGGTTCTCGGCCCGAACCCCACAAATGAACTTGACTTGTATCCATCACCGTACCTTGAGAGCCCGAACTCGAACTCACAATGGCATGGCGCTGCAGTCACTGCATTTTGACAGCTTCTGGAGCCACGTGGCGAGCTTTAGCCGAGATCGGTTGAGACACCTCGGCAAGGTCTGCCCGACCCTGCCAAGACGTCTCGACCGATCTCGGCTAAGGCTCGCCAAACCTGGACTCACGTGGCTCCAGAAGCTGTCAAAATGCAGTGAGTGGAAAAATGAATTGAGAACTGGTCGCAAACCTCATGAAGTCCAAGATTCTTGACCTGAACAAAGACCAGCTTGACCGTATCTCCTATTTCTGTGGATTTCAAGTCACCTCGCACCCTGTACATCTCACGCCCGCATCAGGCGATGGAAGCCATCAACCACACCCACTTTGTCACCAACCAGTCTGCTGCATACAACGATTCACTGCAGTTGCATCCTTGTGTCCACAGGCTCGGAGTGTATTCTGAATGAAAAGTGACCCAGAGCTATCGGCCATGGTGCGACCATCAGCGCGCTGCATATGCACACCTACGCTGTTGACCATCTTCTCCCTTTCTTGCGCCCTGGTGCTAAAGTTCTCGATGTTGGGAGTGGCTCTGGCTATCTTTGCGCAGTCCTCCACCATCTGGTGGGTTTGTTTTCATTTGTCTATCCATTATTTTCCGCTTTCTGTGCAACATTTGTGAGGCGTAGACTGGACAGTCCATTGGTCACAACTAAGGATATAAGATGATTCATGTGGATACCATTTTGACCCAATTAAACAACCAGTATGACTGAGGATTGGGCCTCTTCGAGGCGGGCGCTGAACCTTTAGGTTGAAGCTGACGAAGGAATTTCTGTATTTTTTTTGAAAATATGCGTAAAACAAGGGGTCCGAAACCTTGCCGAAACCATGCAATTCATGTACCGAATTCACCGACGGATCAGGGAACATCAGAGCTCGTGACCTGTCGTCACGCCCGGTGACGGCACTCTCTCCCTCTCCTCAGCCTCGAAGTCTCTGCTCCCTGCCGCGATGAACTTAACTGGGCTTTGCCAACAATTTGGTCCTTCTCACCCTGAGATAATATGATGGGAAAGGCAGTCTCTGATGTCTCAACGGATGAACGATGACGCTTGTTAACATTGTCGTCTAGGGAAGTTGACTTTCTTTTCCGAGGGTTAGGCCGGAGGTTTGATTTGCATCGTTCTAGTTCACTAGGTGAAAGAGGAATCGGACTCAACCCGGCAAGCGCAGCTTCTGACCGGAGGATAAGACAGAATTCAGTACATTGATGGGCCAGAAATTCGGCGCGAAGAGTATCTGCACTTTTCAACTTTCCATCGGAATCTCGGGCGTAAATATGCTGGTGACGAGAGGCCATTTGTCTCAATGTAAGAAGAGCAACGTGTAAATGGATGATAAGGAAACGTACAACGGTTATCTTCTCGTGCTCAATGAGATGGACAAAAGTATCAGACAACGGCACGGAACAGTCGTTTGACAGAGGATTATTCATTGGCATCAAATTAACATCGTCGTTCATATTAACATTCGAATTCGTCATGGATGAGGGCGTAGATACTACACCAGGTCCACCCTGGGACACTGGTGAGGAGGACGATAGGTCTACCCCGATGTCTCCCCGGAACACCGGTGCAACAGATGGTGATCCTGGGAATGAATAAATAAATAGTGAGCGCAGTACAAAAGTTATGACGTACCGGCACTTGTCAAAGAATTGTGGCGCAGCTCAAGTGGGCCAGAAATCAACTGCACAACAACAGCAGAGGTGGGATTGGTGGAGTTACAGACAAACTGGAACCAGTCCAAGCCAAGTACAAGATCAGAAGGCAAGGAAGCGGCCACAGAAATGCCGTTCAAGAACATCGACAGAACACCAGCATCGCATGGAAGCGACAGGAGACCAGAAGCGCGTGAGTTTTGGGTAGGAACACCGGAGTTCATTATCCAATCAAGGGAGACAGAAGAGCTTGTAGCCTTGTCGTTGAACGCAGCGGAGACAGGAACATTGCAGAAGGTAGCAATCGAGGTCATGGAGGGCGGAAGCAAGGTCGGTGACGTGGCAATTGCTTGACATGGGAAATTGATTGATTTCGGAGGCGAAATATTCCGAGTCCGATGCAGTCGCACAAATCTCGAAGAGAAAATGACGCATCGAAATGAGAAGCCGGCAGCTTTGGTAGTAGTAGTAATTCGTGAGAGCTGCGATGCTCCTTGCATCTTGGCAAGAACAAGGAGGCCTGATTCACATTTAAAATCCCACATTACAGACCGGAAATTTGGAAAACTTGCGAAAAACCTATACAGGTTCAGCATGATGACCAATTTTATATTACGAATTTCCTGTTTGTGCATGTTAGGAAAATAGATCGTGATCGAAACCCAAGTTCCCCTGGGTAGCCAAACCTAAAGGTTTAGCAATGACCGAGAGAGCCCACTGAATTTATATTGCAAACTACATTGATTTGAGGTTCATGTTTGGATGTTAATTTGATATCACTTGTCAGACTGAGGTTAGTTTGATTAGCTGTACCAATACATATTCGACATTAGAATTGAGACGAATCAACATCGGGCAATAACATCAGATAGCATCTAACTCTGACCTCAAATTTGGATCAGTTCTGCTTGGTGGTGTATGCAGAGGATCACCCAGAGAAAGTGACTGTTGCAGGAAAGGTAATTGGTACTGACCATATCCCAGAGCTAGTCAATTGGTCCCTTCAGAACCTGAAGAAAGCAAGTGCGCCACGCCGAGGTCAGTTCAACATCGAGAAATACATGGGAGTCTGGGTTGTAGAGCAAGTGCTGTGCACCGCCCGTTGCACCAAGGTGAGGGAAGTCATGACACACCGCAATTAGTAATATTTCCCATAGGTTGGAAAATGTAATAGAAAATGTTAGCAAAGTGATAGGAAAGGTGGAAGGAAATCACCTGTTTTCCAATCTTGAAAAGGCAAGTGGAAAAGACCATTTTCCAATGTCATTTCACACTGGAAACAATAAGATTCATCTCATTGTGAAAGGCGAGCTGAAAGTACACTTTTCCCCTCGTTTATTACATAAGCTGAAACTTCTTGTTTCTGCTGAGCGGAAAGCTGTGGAGTGAGGTGATAGCCGTGGGGCAAGCACAGAAACAATAAGATTCAGCTTATATAACAAACAAGGGGAAAGGTGTACTTTCAGCTCTCATTTCACAATAAGATGAATCTGATTGTTTCCAGTGGCTGTGAAATGATGTTGGAAAATGGTCTTTTCCGCTTGCATTTTCGAGATTGGAAAACAGGTGATTTCTGTCCACCTTTCCTATCACTTTGAAACTAACACTTTCCATTACATTTTCCGACCTATAGGAAATATTACTAATTGCGGTGAGTCAGGAGGCCCCCGTTCTGTCCAAGCCAGGCGCCAAGATAGATATCACCGATCAATTCCGATTGCGTTGGGGAAGGTTTTTTTAGCTGGATCTCTGCATTTTCTGGTCCTATGAAAGTGCACTAAACTGGTTATTGGATCGTCGAACATAAAAGCGACACCGTTAGATAGGTCTTCTGTACTTAACACTGAGTTTCAAACATGCAAGCGCTCTCCATTGCTATCTGTCCGAATTCCAATCATATTTTTTAGGCATTTACGGTCCTCCTTCCAAATTTGGACGAGATCTTGTAGGCTGGAGGAGGCCGG
Source organism: Mycena olivaceomarginata (assembly GCA_029378375.1). NCBI lineage: Eukaryota > Fungi > Basidiomycota > Agaricomycetes > Agaricales > Mycenaceae > Mycena > Mycena olivaceomarginata. Next base: position 108,401 of record JARKIC010001279.1, read on the forward strand.
TTAAATTATTCTGTCTTGCAAGCGCTGTGTATGCACAGCATCAAACCAGATTTTCACATCCCAATCATATCTTTTTAGGCATTTACAGCATTTCTCCCCCTCCTCCTTCCAAATTTGGGCGAGACCTTGTAGGCTGGAGGAGGCCGGTTAAATTGTTACGTCTTGCAAGTGCTGTGTATACACGGCATCAAACCGGATTTTCACATCCCAATCATATCTTTTTAGGCATTTACAGCATTTCTCCCCCTCCTCCTTCCAAATTTGGGCGAGACCTTGTAGACTGGAGGAGGCCAGTTACATTTTTCCGTCCAAGCACTGTGTATGCACGGCATCAAACCAGATTTTCATAACCCAATCATATCTTTGTAGGCATTTACGGCATTCATCCTCCTCCTCCTCCTCCTTCCAAATTTGGGCGACACCTTGTAGGCTGAAGCTGAAGGAGGCCGGTTAAATTGTCCCGTCTTGCAAGTGCTGTGTATACACGGCATCAAACCAGATTTTCACATCCCAATCATATCTTTTTAGGCATTTACGGCATTTCTCCCCCTCCTCCTTCCAAATTTGGGTGAGACCTTGTAGGCTGGAGGAGGCCAGTTACATTTTTCCGTCTTCCAAGTGCTGTGTATGCACGGCATCAAACCAGATTTTCACATCCCAATCATATCTTTTTAGGCATTTACAGCATTTCTCCCCCTCCTCCTTCCAAATTTGGGCGAGACCTTGTAGGCTGGAGGAGGCCAGTTACATTTTTCCGTCTTCCAAGCGCTGTGTATGCACGGCATCAAACCAGATTTTCATAACCCAAAGGATTCACCCCCGAATCTCCCATTCTCACCGAGCTGCTGCGAGCAGTGTAAGTCGGAGTGTTCGCATGTACTTCCATTATAGCAAGGACCAAGGCGAAGTCCGTATCAATTCCCTGCAAGATATAAAAGCGGGTCGTTAGATAGCTCTTCTGTACCCACAATGAAAGAACAACTTATCTCCCAAATCCTCTCCCTGCTTTCTCTAGTACTCATCCCGTTCATCTCCAGCGCTAGCAGCACTCTGCAGTACATCGCGGTTGTACTTACCTCCACCATCTCTCTTGCTGCGTACCTGGCCTACTACAACACCCCCACGCGCCAAGTCGGCAGGCTTGATGCTGCCGCCAAGGAAGTAAACGCCTTGTTCAAGGTGGCTACCGGTGAATGCGTCGCAGATCCGCGATTTGTGTATGAAGCCGGGCTGAGGCTGTCTGAGTGAGACCTGTATAATGGCACCGTTATGTTGCTGACCACGTTGAATTTACTGCAGAATGAATTACACGGTATCGACTCTGCGCTTACGAACCATCGGCATGAAGTATATGTCATGGAAGGGATACGCACACCATCTCAGAGCCATTGTGTCGCCCATCAAGGAATGTCGGCGCGAACTGGAAGAGTTGCGCTCGTCGGTCTTGGTAAGTTACGAGACGAGGAAAACCCAGCCGAGGGTCTTGGACTGATTGGGCAATTTCAGCTTGCGCTCGAATGCGCGCGCCAGCAGAGGTATCGGGAGGACATCAATCGTAGGACGGCGACTCTGGACAGCGCATTCTCGGGAGGTATGTAGGCCACAGAGTTATATTGCGGCATAGGGATGACAGAAAGGACAGAATCCAGCCAGCAGCGCCGTTACCGGACCAGCCTCCCGATAAACGACCAGCTGTATTTGAGGTCTGTTCCGGAAAACCACCGACCGCTTCCACTGACGAGTACCCGCAGTGCATGAGCTTCAGAACCGGGTCGGTGCCATACGGGTGGGATTTGGATCAGTCAATGGACTTGTCTGTGTAGTCAGAATCGTATTGCGGTGTTTGAGGTGATTTCCAAGTCTATCGACAAAGTGCTATTACCACCACCTGCGACTATGAATCAGAAGACCCAATACAGATAGAGGAGAACTCAGAGCAAACGCGCACCGAGGATTATGCAACCTATAGCCCCTGCAGTCTAACCAGAGCTGGTGATCCTGACATACGGAATCAAATGACGTGTAAAGCCGCACAGGAATATGTGTCGGGCGCCGGCAGCCTGAATATACCGGCAGCCTCGTCTTGAGCGTTTTCGATGGCCACAACGAGAGATGATGTCGAGCGGGAGATCCGACGTGAAAGGCACAGAGCAAGCAGACACTGCCATACCCAAATCCATATGCGTCAATTTTTGACGCAGTGGCCGAAATCGCCAGCCAACGATGTGACCGAGGAATTTGAAACAGTTTATGCTTATTTTATGTGTCAGACTCGGGTGAGCTCTAGAGAAAACATTCAGCACCGGCAAGCAAAAGGTTGGGTTCGGGGAGCGATTCGAAGATTTAGACGGCGATGACACGACATATATAGGACAGGGCTTTTGGGTCAAGCGGTGGAAACTATGGATGGAAAGCCGGTAGATCCTTGAGAGCCCCCTTGCGCCCAGGTGAGGAAACAGCAGTTGTTGACGTGGGTCCAAGGAGCAGTGGGGTAAGTATGCAGTGCCTTGTCATTTGCACATTGTCCAGCGTTCTCCGCGTAGTCCGAAGACCGTGACAAAACGATTGTTTCTCCAGGACAGATCGGCAACTTGGATTTCAATACAAGCCGGTACTCGTCTGTTCTCGAGGAGAAGGAGACAAAGGGAGACAGAGTTGAAGGAGCTCCGAGGAAGCCGAGATCAACATGAACCACATGGGGCTAGACGCGATCATGTGACAAGGTTCGTCTACGACGCGCTGGAGAGAGAACTGTCGAACGCGTCAATGAACCAAAATATGATTCCGCCCCTAGCCAATCACTTACCGAGCACCACAAAAACCACTGACCGAGCCTGCCACCAAAACCGCTGACCAAGCCCCAGTTAGTCTCTCGTAGACACAAACATGGGGAACCTCGTACCTCGGTAGTTTTTAAGCCCCGGTTTCAACTGTGAGCTAAGCCCAGACCCAACCACTGACTGAGCCCAATTACAGTGCTGACCGAGCCTTTTGCACCACTGACCGAGCCCCCATTTTGATTTGTTCCGACCACTAATTGAACCCTACTTTGAATATTTTCTACCACTGATCGAGCCCCACTTTGAGTTGTTGCATTCTTCTCCGGAAATTTATGCTCCTTGTACCCGTACTATGACAATTATGATAAAAAACCAGGCTCAAGGCTTCAACTCAATTAAATTTCTAAGCCGCAAGTTTGTGAGGCCGAAAAACTGGACAAGAAAGGGGTTCTGGCATCAATGAAGTTGTTGATGGATTATAGATTTCAAGTCACAAGCATAGCACCTCCCAGGCTCGGACTTCCGATTTTCTAGCATACCAGCCCTCGGAAACTATTTTGAGAATTATTCGAAGGCGCAGAAGACACCGAGGGCCTTGCCAAGGGCTCTCTCTGTCATGAGACTTGGAAAAATGGGGCTCTGTCAATGGTTGGAAAGATAAAAGTCGGTGTCAGTCAGTGGTTGGCTTGGAACTTGGTTGACCGTTGAAACTGGGGCTTGGTCAGCGGTTTCGGTGGTGGGCTCGGTCAGTGGTTGGCTAGGGGCGGAATCCTATTTTGTATCAATGAAGGAAGAGCTCAAAATATGCCAGTTGAGCTCTGATTCAAACCACTGGCAGCCAAGAGAAATACGTGCTGGTACTAGTAGCAACTCCGGCCCCGGCACGCCCGTCCGCAGGTGTGCAGATCTACAACTCGTTTAATCCCGGCCCAGCTTTGGCCAATTGCATATCTTGCACACTTTTCTTTCCAGCCACACCTTTGTACCTTGATTTCACAGACTAGTCGTCGAGCTCAAAGCAATGAAGCGGGTTGCCCGAAAAGGAAGATGTGGTTCAAATATTTGGCTGGATCGATATCTGTCTGGATGATGTCCATAGACATGCTTCACGGGTGGCTCAATCACACCATCAAAGCAACTACCAAAGCAGTATGATTTGGAGTATGAGTAATCGATGGCCTCCTGGATTTCTTCCAGTATTCGACCTGGATTCGACGGGCGCAGCACAATATAACGTGCGATCCCTACCGAATATGATGTGTGGTCCGGCAGAAAGACCTACGGTCATTGATTGATGTTGAATGACGCCGGACGACCAATTGTAAGCATACGGCATGAAAAAAATGAGACTTCGGCGGTCACGATCAGACACTGCTTCCACAGCTTGAGGGCGCCAATTTTCAGACAAGCCGGGAAACCTGTGGTAAAACGGGAACCATGAGAGGTCCTTGGGAGACGTGCACCTACACAAGCTAGACGCCATCATGGAATTTCCGATATGTTAGATTCGTGTCGGGCGGAGTATACAGCATGAAAAAAAATGAGACTTTTGCGGTCACGATCAGACACTGCTTCCACAGCTTGAGGGCGCCAATTTTCAGACAAGCCGGGAAACCTGTGGTAAAACGGGAACCATGAGAGGTCCTTGGGAGACGTGCACCTACACAAGCTAGACGCCATCATGGAATCCCCGATATGTTAGATTCGTGTCGGGCGGAACGCGGAGGCGGCCACCTACACAAGCTAGATGCCATCATGGAATGTTCGATATGTTATATCCATCATAGAATGTTCGATATGTTATATTCGTGTCAGGCGGAAGGCGGAGGCGGCCAGCTACACAAGCCAGATGCTATCATGAAACTCCCGATATATTAGATTCGTGTCGGGCGGAAGTGAGGCGCGTCCTCGGAGGTCAGTATAAAAGCAATTCGATAGAGCCCACCAATGTAAACCCGTTACGATGAACAACTTTCTCTCTGAACTTCTATCCTTCACCCCAGTTACGCTCATACCATTTATCCCAAACGACGCTCTGCGCTACATAACCCTTGCGGTCACATTTGTCGTCTTCATCGCGTGTCTCCTACGCCGCAATACACTCGGTTCCAGAGTCGGTAAACTGGAGCATTCGATGCGGGAGATGGAAGACCTTTTCAGCAGAGCGGCAGACGAATGCGACAGGGACCCGTACTTCTTGGCTGAAACAGGTTTGAAATTGGCTACGTGAGTGCCACGGCATTGCTGGGTATTTGCCCGGACTGAGAGACCGCAGACTCAGATACCGCGTATCAACCATCCGGACAAGATCGCTGAGCAGGAAATCCGTCCCTTGGAAGAAGTACCTTTCGTATCTCAGGGACATTGCGCGGTGCATCAGAGACTGCCAGCAAGACCTCAAAGAGTTGCGGTGGTCGACCTCGGTGAGAACAAATTATAGCGCTGCTTCAGAGTCGAGGGTTGAAGGGTTTTCTGCTAGCTTGCACTCGAGTCCCTGCGTCAAGACAAGTATCTTGAAGACCTCCGCAATAGGAGAGCCAGTCTTCACAGAACACTTCCATCGGCGGCGATGTGAGGACTTGAAAGGACCGATGTATATGCTGGAAGTGTGACCGAGCACAGCAGCGATGTAGAATCAGAATGCCGCAGCGTAACCTGAATTTGAACGTGTTACCCGAGCCAGTAAAACAGTCCAGGCAATTTTGAAGAATTGGGTGAAGCAAGCAAGTGCAAGTTGACTGAGTGAGTTTCATGAAATGACTGCCAGTGCGGTGGTAAGACGATTGCGCGAGACCTCTGGAGCAGTGGTACGGGTGAGGCGGTTGAGCTAAATTGCCACAGATTTCCAGTTTACGCTCGCCAGTTCACGCTAGCTCGTCCGCCGTCACGAGAGAAACGAAAGAGCAACGAACGGATCAACAAGCCGCAACAACTTGTAACAATGTTCAACAACGCGTCGAGTTCACGAGCACGTGACAAAGTTGGTTTCTTTTCTCGCAGTCTCCTTGGAATGCCAACCGGGTGCCTACAATGTCCACGACAACCCAAATTCAACTCGCCTGCGCTGCATTCACTGAAGCGCGACCAGCTTGACTAAGAGCTCCCTTAGTTACGGGGCTTCGCCCTCTTTGAAGGCGTCTGGGATGTATTTTTATGTTCCATTGAGGACGGACTCGGCAGTGTTGCGAGTGGATCTGGCTGCTAGATGATGCCGAATTCCGAGGGTCACAATATTACACGACATAATTCCCGGCTTGATCCTGGAAGCGCTCATTTGAAGGTTACTGCGGTGCTGATAAATGACTGGAAAGAAATAACTAAAGCAGCATTGGCGTCAAACTGGAAAATCCGTGGTGCTCGAAGATGTTGAACTTGGAAACAAGTGAGCTAGCGGCAGGCGAGCCACGAGGTTGTCTGTATAAGTTTAAGACAGTAAAAATTGGGTTAATTGCTCGTTTTCAAACCCCGTGCACACCGTACATCAGCCTGGGGGTCGAATGAAAATGCAATCACTTTCCTGAAAGGGATGTGGCTGTGTCGTCCTCTTGATACCTAGGTTCAAGAACCTTTCAGCGTCGTAAACCACACAGAATTAGTGGTGTTTTACCAAAACAATACTGGGACCCGACGACATATAAACGATTAACTCCGGCCGCAAAAAACCCGGAGGATACACCCCATTAAGGGGTAAGCAACATGTCTCTGGGGTCCTGCCATCCAAAAGGGTCAAATCCTTCCGTCAATCACGCCTGCCGTACTGCCGAGGCGGAAAACCGAAGCTGTCCAGTCAGGTCCAGTCCCTATTGCCATACAGTTGAGCTCTGATTCAAACCACTGGCAGCCAAGAGAAGCACGCGCTGGTACTAGTAGCAACTCCGGCCCCGGCGCGCCTGTCCGCGGGTGTGCAGATCTACAACTCGTTTAATCCCGGCCCAGCTTTGGCCAATTGCATACTTATCTTGCACACTATTCTTTCCAGCCACGCCTTTGTACCTTGATTTCACAAACTAGTCATCGAGCTCAAAGCAATGAAGCGGGTTGCCCGAAAAGGAAGATGTGGTTCAAGTATTTGGCTGGATCGATATCTGTCTGGATGATGACCATAGACATGCTTCACGAATGGCTCAATCACACCACCAAAGCAACTACCAAAGCGATATGATTTGGAGTATACGAGTAATCGATGGCGGGGAAAAGTGGGCACGTTTTTTGGAAGTCAACTGAAAATAGTGCGTAATAATACGAAACATTCAAATCTGGGTTCAGCAATCGCGGGAAGAGTAAGCGGTGCGGGTAAGGATCGGGGGTTCGGAAATCAGGCATTTTAGTGGGATGCCACTGGTCCGTCCCACTTCACGGGTTCCGCCGGAATGTAGTTGCAAGTATATTTATGATGTCGGTGACGCCACGCGAGGAAAAGTGGAATGCTACCGTGACGTGGTAAGTCACGTAACAGTTCACCCGAAACACGCGTCTGCAATGTCTTTCGCTGTGGATTTTAATTCTCAGCAACTCACCTCACTGCAGTCCGCCCGAAACAGTCAGACTTTCAAGCTGTGGATTTTTATGATGCCATCATGAAATTCCCGATACTTATATTAGATACGGAGGTGAGTATAAAAGCAATTCGATAGAGCCCATCAATGTAAACCAGCTACGATGAGCAACTTTCTCTCTCAGCTTCTATCCTTCGCCCCGGATATTTTATTTGTTGGTTGAATCACCTAGCTTTTGTGCTCAGGGCGGTAGGAGTGTCCGAAAACATTTTATTTTGTGAAGGAATATGGGGGAAATGGGCGAGATACGGCGAGCGGAAGGTTCTACACAACAAAAGTGTAGTACTTCCGAAAAAGGCAGCCCGGCCAACTTCATTGCAAACAGCAATAACACTGAGTTTCAAACATGCAAGCGCTCTCCATTGCCATCTGTCCGAATTTCAATCATATTTTTTTTTAGGCATTTACGGCATTTCTCCTTCCAAATTTGGGCGAGACCTCGTAGGCTGGGGGAGACCAGTTACATTGTTCTGTCTTCCAAGCGCTGTGTATGCACGGCAATCAAACCAGATTTCATATCCCAATCTGTCCGAATTCCAATCATATTTTTTAGGGACCCACGGCGTTCCTCCCTCCAAATTTGGGCGAGACCTGGTAGGTTGGAGGAGGCCAGTTACATTGTTCTGTCTTCCAAGCACTGTGTATGCACGGCATCAAAACCAGATTTTTCATATCCCAATCTGTCCGAATTCCAATCATATTTTTTTAGGGACCCACGGCGTTCCTCCTTCCAAATTTGGGCGAGACCTCGTAGGCTGGGGGAGGCCAGTTACATTGTTCTGTCTTCAAGCACTGTGTATGCACGGCATCAAACCAGATTTTCATATCCCAATGGATTCACCCCTGGATCTCCCATTCTCACCGAGCTGCTGCGAGCAGTGTAAGTCGGAGTGTTCGCATGTACTTCCCATTTATAGCAAGGACCAAGGCGCAGTCCGTGTCAATTCCCTGCAAGATATAAAAGCGAGTCGTTAGATAGCTCTTCTGTACCCACAATGAAAGAACAAACTTACCTCCCAAATCCTCTCCCTGCTTCTCTAGTACTCATCCCGTTCATCCCCAGCAGCATTCTGCAGTACATCGCGGTTTGCACTTACCTCCATCTCTCTTGCTGTGTACCTGGCCTACCACAACCCCCTACGCGCCAAATCGGTAGGCTCGATGCTGCCGCCAAGTAAGTAAACACCTTGTTCGAGGTGGCTACCGGTGAATGCGTCGCAGATCCGCGATTTGGTATACGAAGCCGGGCCGAAGCTGTCTGAGTGAGACCCGTATAATGGCACGTTATGTTGCTGACCACGTTGAATTTACTGCAGGATGAAATTACGCGGTATCGGACTCTGTGCTTACGAACACATTGGCATGAAATATATGTCATGGAAGGGATACGCGCATCACCTCAGAGCCATCGCGTCGTCCATCGAGGAATGTCGGCGCGAACTGGAAGAGTTGCGCTCGTCGGTCTTGGTAAGTTACGAGATGAGAAAAACCTAGCCGAAGGTCTTGAGCTGACCAGCCAATTCAGCTTGCGCTCGAATGTGCCCGCCAGCAGAGGTATCGAGAAGACATAGATCGTAAGACAGCGACTCTAGACAACACTTTTCCGGGAAGTATGTAGACCACAGAGTGATAGTGTAGCATAGAAATAACAGAAAGGACAGAATCCAGCCAGCAGCGCCGTTACTGGACCAGCCTCCCGATGAACGACCAGTTGTATTTGAGGTCTGCTCCTGAAAACCACTGACCGCTTCCACTGACGAGTACCCGCAGTGCATGAGCTTCAGAACCGGATCGGTGCCGTACGGGTGAGATTTGGATCAGTCAATGGACTTTTCTGTGTAGTCAGAATCATATTGCGGTGTTTGAGGTGATTTCCAAGTCTATCGACAAAGCGCTATTACCACCACCTGCGACCATGAATTAGAAGACCTATACAGATAGAGGAGAAATCAGAGCAAATGCGCACCGAGGAGCATGCAACCTGTAGCCCCTGCAGCCTAACCAGAGCTGGTGATCTCAGAATCAAATGATATGTAAAGCCGCACAGGAACATGCGTCGCGCACTCGCAGCCTGTATATACCCTCCCTTCGTCTTGAGCGGTTTCAATGGTCATACTCAACGACAGATGATGTCGAGGGGAAATCCCGCGTCAAAGGGAGCAGCACTGCCGTATTCAAGTCCACATGCGTCAAATTTTTTGACGCAGCCGAAATCGCCAGCCACCGATGTGACCGAGGAATTTAACACAATTACACTTATTGACGTGTCGGACTCGGGTGAGCTCTAGAGAAAACATTCAGCAGCCGGCAAGCAAAAGATTGGGTTCGGGGAGCGGTTCGAAGATCTAGACGGTGATGACACGATATATGTAGGACAGGGCTTTTGGCTCAAGCCGTTGCACTTATGGGTTGGGGTCTGGTGGATCCTGGAGAGCCCCCTTGCGCCCAGGCGAGGCAACACCAGTTGTAGACGTGGGTCCAAGGATGGATCGAAATGAGTGTAGTACTACGGAGGTAACCGAGATCAACATGGACCACATGGGGTTAGACGTGATCATGTGACAATGTTCGTCTACAACGCGCTTGGGGAGAGAACTCGTCGAACGCGTCAATGAACCAAAATATGATTCCGCCCCTAGCCAACCACTGACCGAGCCTGCCACCAAAACCGCTGACCAAGCCCCAGCTACTGTACTATTTTGACTAAGTATTCAGGCCTTGTGACGGTGACCTAAAGTAAGTATTTGAAGTATTCAATTTCAAATTGCCTTTTAAAAAGTAGATCTCGCCGGCGCGAAAAATTGCCTTTTTAGGATGAAAAAGCTCAAAGACCTCGATCCAAAAGTGCTGTGACCTGTGACCCTTCTTGAAAAGTATTCAATTCAGTCGGCGCCGGCTCTGTGACCAGTGACTGAATACTTGGTCGAAATAGTACAGTACTTAGTCTCTCGTAGACAGACACCACAAATATGGGGAACCTCGTACCTCGGTAGTTTATAAACCCCCAGTTTCAGCTGTGAACCAACCCCAGACCCAACCACTGACTGAGCCCAATTACAGCGCTGACCGAGCCTTTTGCACCACTGACCGAGCCCCCATTTTTGATTTGTTCCAACCACTGATTGAACCCTACTTTGAATATTTTCTACCACCGACCGAGCCTCACTTTGAGTTGTTGCATTCTCCGGAAATATATGCTCCTTTTACCCATACTACAACAATTATGATAAAAGACCAGGCTCAAGGCTTCAACTCAATTAAATTTCTAAGCCGCAAGCTTGCGAGGCCAAAAAACTGGAGAAAAGAGGGGTTCTGGCATCAACAAAGTTGTTAAAGGATTATAGATTTCAAGCCATAAATGCAGCACCTCCCAGACTCGGACCTCCGATTTTCTGGTATACCAGCCCTCGGAAACCATTTTGAGGATTATTCGAAGGGGCAGAAGACACCGAGGGCCTTGGAGAGGGCTCTCCGTCATGAGACTTGGAAAAATGGGACTCAGTCACTGGCTGGAAAGATAAAAGTCAGTGTCAGTGAGTGGTTCAAAATCCGGGCTCGGTCAGTGGTTGGCTCTGGGACTTGGTTGACAGTTGAACTGGGCTTGGTCAGCGGTTTTGGTGGTGGGCCCGGTCAGTGGTTGGCTAGGGGCGGAATCCTATTTTGCATCAATGAAGGAAGAGCTCAAAATATGCCAGTTGAGCTCTGATTCAAACCACTGGCAGCTAAGAGAAATATGCGCTGGTACTTAGCAACTTCGGCCCCGGCACGCCCGTCCGTGGGTGTGCAGATCTACAACTCGTTTAATCCCGGCCCAGCTTTGGCCAATTGCATATCTTGCACACTATTCTTTCCAGCCACGCCTTTGAACCTTATTTCACAGACTAGTCGTCGAGCTCAAAGCAATGAAGCGGGTTGCCCAAAAAGGAAGATGTGGTTCAAGTATTTGGCTGGATCGATATCTGTCTGGACGATGTTCATAGACATGCTTCACGGGTGGCTCAATCACACCATCAAAGCAACTACCAAAGTGATATGACTTGGAGTATGAGTAATCGATGGCCTCCTGGATTTTTTCCGGTATTCGAACTGGATCCTACAGGCGCAGCACAATATAATGTACGATCCCTACCGAATATGATGTGTGGTCTATGGTCTTTTGCCACTGTTCAGCGCCACACCTTCTATCTTCGAGTGATTCCCCAACTAGGGTCCCGACATACCATATCCGTAAGCACTTCTTTTCAACTCGCTTCGCTGACCGAGCCTGAGTAAGATCAGTCGTGCGGTGGCATCTGTGAACCTACCACATCCTCATATCATCGAAACCAGATACAGCATCGGCACGCTGCATCGGCGTGAGTCTGTCCTCGGCACGCTCCATCGTCCCGACATAGCATATCCGTAAGCACTTCTTTTCAATTCGCTTCGCTGACCGAGCCAGTAAGATCAGTCGTGCGGTGACATCTGTGAACCTACTACATCCTCATATCATCGAAACCAGATATAGCGGTCGGCACGCTGCATCGGCGTGAGTCTGACCTGTTCCCCAGATACTTATACACGTCTACGAAACCCTTCGGATTGAACGAACCAATGTTTTGCGACGGATGTTCCTAATCCGGCGCACTTCGATCATGGCCCGACTGCTTGCTTGGACCTTATTCCACTTCAATGTGAAGACTTTCTTCTCGCCTGCCACGTTTTTCTGCATCTTTATCTCCACGTTCGGATTGAACGAGCCAATGTTTGCGACGGACGTTCCTAATCCGGCGCACTTCGATCATGGCCCGACTGCTTGCTTGGACCTTATTCCACTTCAATGTGAAGACTTCTTCTCGCCTGTCACGTCTTTCTGCATCTTTATCTCCACGTTCCGTGATGCGCAGGGGTCCGTGATTTTTAACGTGGCAACCATAAACTTTTTGGCCGGACACACTGGGGAAAGCAATCTCTTGACCTAGGTCAAGATGGTAGCAACAGTAGTTAATTCAGTAGACTGAAAAAAAATGAAATTTTACTCTTATTGTCAGCAAAGTACAAAAGGACCGAAAAAAATGTGACTTCGGCGGTCATGGTCAGACACTGCTTCCACAGCTTGAGGGCGCCAATTTCAGACAAGCCGGGAAACCTGTGGTAGAACGGGAACCATGTAGAAGTTCTTGGCAGCGCCACTGGCACACAGGGCCACTACAAGCCAGATGCCATCACGGAATTCCCGATATATGAGATTCGTGTCGGGCGGAAGTGAGGCGCTTCCATGGAGGTGAGTATAAAAGCAATTCGAGAGAGCCCACCAATGTAAGCCAGCTACGATGAACAACTTTCTCTCTCAGCTTCTTTCCTTCGCCCCGATTATACTCGTACCATTTATCCCAAACGACGCCTCTGCGCTACATAACCCTTGCGGTCACATTCGTCGTCTTCGGCGCGCATCTCCTACGCCGCAATACCCTCGGTTCCAGAGTCGGTAAACTGGAGGATTCGATGCGGGAGATGGAAGACCTTTTCAGCACGGCGGCAGACGAATGCGACAGGGACCCATACTTCTTGGCCGAAACAGGCTTGAAATTGGCTACGTGAGTGCCATGGCATTGCTGGTATTTGTATTTGCCTGGACTGAGAGACCGCAGACTCAGATACCGCGTATCAACCATCCGGACGAGATCGCTGGGCAGGAAATCCGTCCCGTGGAAGAAGTACCTTTCGTATCTCAGGGACATTGCGCGGTGCATCAGAGACTGCCAGCAAGAGCTCAAAGAGTTGCGGTGGTCGACCTCGGTGAGAACATATTATAGCGCTGCTTCAGAGTCGAGGTTGAATGGTTTTCTGCTAGCTTGCGCTCGAGTCCCTGCGACAAGACAAGTATCTGGAGGACCTCCACCATAGGAGAGCCGGTCTTCACAGAACATCTCAGAACATATTTGTTGGCGGCGGACCTGAAATTATGAGAGAAACGATATTTTGAACGTCTTGAAAGTGCGAACCGAGGGAGAAGTCTGGTCGTCGAGTATCGCAGTGTATCAAACTTCCATGTAATAACTACGAAAGGACCGATGTATTTGCTGGAAGTGTGACCGAGGACAGCAGAGATGTAGAATCAGAATGCCGCAGCGTAACCTGAATTTGAACGTGTTACCCGAGCCAGTAAAACAGTCCAGACAATTTTGAAGATTGGGTGAAGCAAGCAGGTGCAAGTTGACTGAGTAAGTTTCATGAAATGACTGCCAGTGCAGTGGTAAGACGATTGCGCGAGACCTCTGGAGCAGTGGTACGGGTGAGGCGGTTGACCTAAATTTTCACAGATTTCCAGTTTACGCTCGCCAGTTCACGCTGGCTTATCCGCCGTCACGAGAGAAACGAAAGAGCAACGAACGCATCAACAAGTCGCAACAACGCGTCGAATTCACGAGCACGTGACAAAGTTGGTTTCTTTTTCTCGCAGTCTACTTGGAATGCCAAGCGGGTGCCTACAATGTCCACGACAACCCAAATTCTATTCAACTCACCTGCGCTGCATTCGCTGAAGCGCGACCAGCTCGTAAAGCTCTGCAAGATCCACTCCATCAAAGCAAATGGCAAAAACGTAGAACTCGTCGAGCGGCTCAAAAGCCATGCCAAAAGTCTGCCTAGGGACAACCCGTTGAGCGTTGCCATGCGCAGCGAGCAGGACGGTGCACCGGAGGCGCCTCAGAATGACGAGGAAGAGGTGGGAGGGGCTGCGCAGGCGTTTAACCCCCGGCCTAGCTCGCAGTGGGAGGTTGTGATGGACAGCATCACGGAGGAACAGGAGGACAGCAGCTCGTCGCAGGGCAGCGCGACTATTTCCTCCCTCAAGAGTGGCAACACCACCACCACGATCCCAGGCGAATTCGGCAGCACCAGTTCCAAGTGTGCGTAAATCTCCCATTCACCCGCCTCTTTGTCTTTTACTAATCTTTGTATTGTACAGCAACATCAACCGTAACCTCCTCCATAAGAGCACTCGCCTCGTCTTTGGGGCTCAAACGCCACGCCACCAACGCCTCCACTTCCTCCAAGCTCCTCGCGTCCTTCCCCCTCCCCCCACTCCCCCGATCCACTTCCACAGACCCAGCCACAGACGAGCTCCTCAAAAACTCCACGCCCTACGACGCTCTCCCCCCACCGTCTCCCAGCAACCCGCTCCAGACGGATCACTTCACCTTCGACCCTACGGACCCCCGCCGCCCTCGCCGCCGCGGGCCTCGCGCTCGCCTCGAACCTCTCGAACCCCACGCTGAACCCCACGCTGGGCACCGCACCCCTCCCGGGGCACACCCTCCGCCCGGGCGTCCCCGCGCCCGCAAACGCGCGCCTCAGCCTCGGCCTCGCGCCGCGCACGCCGAGCAAGCGCGGGCCCACGACGACCATCCGCCTCGTTTCCTCCTCTGCTCTCAACGCAGACACCACCGCCAACACCACCGCTGCGCCGGCACGCGCCCTCCCGCCCCCGGGCGGCACGCCGAACCTGAAGCCCTTCAAGACGACGTTCGATCTCGACATGGATATTGGCAGCCCCACGGCGGCGTTCCCCGCGTCGTCCGGCTCGGGCTCGCTGTACCCCGCCCTCCCCGCAGCGTTCCCTGCGCCGCCGGGCGCGCTGTACCCCTCCCTGCCGGCCTCGCCGCCCATGGACGACGCGGAGCGGCGCATGAGTCTCGAGGCGAGCACCAGCATGCACGCCGAGGACAACAACGCGCAGCAGGACGAAGACGACGACGAGCCGATGCCCGGCGCGTTCGCCTTCGCGCCCACATCGACGCCCAGTAGGATCCCCGCCCCGGCGTTTGTGTTCGGCTCGCCCTCCGCTCCGGCGGGCGGGGCGCCGCGGTTCAGCTTTGCGATGCCCGTGAGCCCCGGGGCGGACGCGGACGCGAAGGCGAAGGAGAAAGCGCGGCTGGCGGCGGAGGTGATGGAGGAGATGAACCGGCGCGTGTTTGGGTTTGGCGCGACGGGGACGCCGACGTCGCCGCGGGTCGTGCGGCCGTTGCCGGGGAGCGCGAGGCGGGAGAGGGAGTCGCTTGGTGGTGCGACGCCGGCGAGGAACGGAGGGAAGAAGGAGGGCCGCTTCGACAAGGCGCACGCGGAGGTGTTTGGAAGGATGGAGAGTATTGCGGATGTGGCGGCGCGCAAGGAAGGGTTGTTGAAGAGGAAGGCGAGCACCAGTAGTGTTGCTGGGGGTGGGAGCGGGGTCGGTGGGCAGCAGGGGAAGCGCGTGCGCGTGGAGGAGGGCGGTGCCGGTCCCGCCACCGCCAATGCAGGCAACGCCGAGACAGAGGCCGAGGCGAAGCAGAAGGAGAGGGAGAAGGAGGCGATTCGGAGGAAGTTGGAGATCAGCCGCGCGCGGAGACGGAGTAGTAGCGCCGCCGCGGGGGGAGGCGCGCGGCGCGTTAGTGGGCGTGTGAGCGGCGCGGGGGTTTTGGGTAAGAGCTTTTCTATAATTCATTCCTTAGTCGTTCAAAACTGACTGGGCGTTTTTCTCTGTTGTAGTGAAACCAAGCCCGCGGCATCGAGGGGACGGTTGGGTTCTTTGCGGGCGCGGCCAAGCTTGTGCAGGGGGTGTGGGGCGGGGGGAAGAAGGCCTCGGCAGCGGCGCCGACGAAAGCTGCCCCCCAGCGGCAGCAACAGCAAGCTCCTCAACGGCTGGCAAGTCGGCGGGTGCGAAACACGGGAGCATGGGTCCGCCCCCAGCTCCACCTGCGATTCCCGACGCGCCCAGTACGGGTGCGAGTGCGAGTACCGGCAAGGGCTACGGCCCCCGTCCATGCGCAGCGTTTGCCAGCACGCGGAGCACCGCGGCGGGGCGCGCGCGCTCCCCCATCCCGTCTGCGTTCGCGCCCGCGCCCGCGTCCACGGCGTCCTCCAAGTCCACCGCGTCCTCGGCGCGCACGCGCAACTCGTCCATCGCGGGCTCGTCCGTCGGAACGCGCACGTCGTCCATGGCACGCGCAACAGCTTCTTGCGCGTGGGCTCGCTCGGGACGCGCTCGTCGTCGGGTACGCCGAGCTCGACTGTGGACTCGGCTCGCAGCAAGAACACCGGCGCGCGTCCGTCCTCGCGGCTCCCTCGCGCCCACGGCGAGCTCGCTCGCCAAGATGGCTGGGAGCGCGTCGCCTTCCCCGGGCCCGCTGGCCGCCGTGCAGGAGAAGGAGAAGGAGAAGACGCTCGACACGATCACCAACACCGCCGCGCCGCCGCCGCCGGGCGGGACGGCGCGGGGGAAGGGCAAGCTCCTCCCCCGCGCCCGCGCGCAAGCCGCGCATCTCGCGCTCGCGCGTGATCGCCAAGCTCGCGTCGCAGCGCGTCGCGTCGGGGTCCTCCGTTGCGTCTGCGTCCGGCGGGGCGGGCGCGGGCTCTGCGGCGCGGAAGAGCCTCGGCGGGGGCGCACGCGGTCGAGTCTGGGGGCGAAGGTGCAGCGGGGGAGCTTTGCGGGGATGAAGAATGCGCCGGGGGCGATGATGGTGCTGGATGCGAAGAAGCGGGCGAGGCAGAGCGAGTATTATGCCCGGCGGAAGAGTCGAGGTGTTGAGTCTGCTGCTGCGCCGTCTGCAGCCGCAGACGCAGACGCGATGCAGGTCGACTCGTGATTCCTTGAAGGTTGAAACTGAAGCTGAAGATCTTTTCTTTATGCATATGATATGACTCGATCTATATTCTTTTTTGAGATTGCCGCATGTCGCCTGTGGATGTGCGTTTCATTTTGTATTCGCTATGCTATTTTTTGTATGACTGTACACTCGAACATAAATCCACTGCCTATGATAGAATACCAGTGCAAATTTTTGAAGAGTTTCTTGCTCACCAGAACGAATCGGAATGTCTGTCAAATGGATCCATGCATATTCAAATGAGTACAGAGTTTGATACAGCGTGCAAGGATTTCGTGTATGGGAACAAAAATCAGTCAGTCTTCACCACGGCTTCTGCTTATCCCTGTCGGTCAATGGGACGTACTTGGAAGTACTGGTCAGTTGCTAATTGAAGGGCGAAAGAAAGAATTCACCTGCACAGCCATGATTTGAGTCTTGGTGACATTGCCGTCGGCGTCCTTGTCGACCTGGAATATGTGCTGAGTCGCGGTTGCCGACGGGGATGAACATCCGTCCTGGTCGAGCCAGTTGCGATATCAGAGGCTCGGGGATTGTCGGCGCAGCCGCTCCGACGTGGATAGCGTCGTAAGGGCCTGGCATGATTTAATAATGAACAGCCTTAAAAGAGGGAAGGAACCAGAGCTCACCCTCGCTTGGGTAGCCTTATTAGCTTTGTATATCAGCTAGAAATCTGGTAGAATGAGGAAAGTGAGCACTTGCCCAATCGCCCATCGCCGGCATAGATCTCGATTTGCTTCTCTTCTACTGCGCGCCGAGTCCGGTCGTCTTTCTTCAGGTTCTGAAGGGACCAATCGACTAGCTCTGGGATATGGTCGATACCGATTACCTTTCCCGCGACAGTCACTTTCTCTGGTTGATCCTCTGCATATGAAGACACCAGATGGTGGAGGACTGCGCAAAGATAGCCAGAGCCACTCCCGACGTCGAGAACTTTAGCACCAGGGCGCAAGAAAGGGAGAAGATGATCGACGGCGTAGGCGTGCATATGCGGTGCGCTGATGGTCGCACCGTGGCCGATAGCTCTGGGTCACTCTTCATTCAGAATACGCTCCGAGCCTGTGAACACAAGGACGCAACTGCGGTGAATCGTTGTATGCAGCAGACTGGTTGGTGACAAAGTGGGCGCGGTCGACGGCTTCCATCGCCTGGTGCGGGCGTGAGATGGACAGTGTGCGAGGTGACTTGAAATCCACAGACATGGGAGATGCGGTCAAGCTGGCCTTCGTTCAGGTTGAGAATCTTGGACTTCATGAGGTTCGCGACCAGTTCTCGATTCGTTTTTCCACTGCAGCGCCATGCCATTGTGAGTTTCAAGTTCGGCTCTCAAGGGACGGTGATGGTGGATACAAGTCGAGTTCGTTTGTGGGGTCCGGGCCGAGAATCACCCGGCGGCCGTGCTTGTCGTAAACCCTCACCATCTAACTTGGAAGGCACCTCCTTGTTTCACCTAGTTCTTGAAAATCGTCTAGAATGTTCTATTGGCTCGCTGTCGCATTCAAATTCAAGGCGACATTCTGATTCTGCATCGTTGATATCGATTCGCGCGGTTACACTTCCAGCAAATTGCAATGGCACTTGGCTCTTTCATGATTATGGAACATGTTCTGATTTGCCACTACATGGAAGTTCACTACACTGTGGTGCTCGACGACTAGACTTCTCCCTCGGTTCTCAATTTCAAGACATTCGAGAATCGAGATATATACATATTCCCTCACATCGCGCTGGTGGAAATGTTCTGTGAAGACTGGTTCTCCTATGACGAAGGTCCTCGAGATACTTGTCTTGACGTAAGGACTCGAGAGCAAGCTAGCAGGAAACCCTTCAACCCTCGACTCTGAAGCAGCGCTATAATTTGTTCTCACCGAGGTCGACCACCGCAACTCTTTAAGGTCTTGCTGGCAGTCTCTGATGCACCGCACAATGTCCCTGAGATACGGAAGGTATTTCTTCCAAGGGACGGATTTCTTCCTGCTCAGCGATCTTGTCCGGATGGTTGATACGCGGTATCTGAGTCTACGGTCTCTCAGTCCAGGCAACACCAGCAATGCCATGGCACTCACGTAGCCAATTTCAAACCTGTTTCGGCCAAGAAGTACGGGTCCCTGTTGCATTCGTCTGCCGCCGTACCGAAAAGCTCTTCCATCTCCCGCATCGAATCCTGGAGTTCACTGAATCTAGAACCGAGTGTGTTGCGGTGTAGAAAGTACACGATAAGGGTGACCAATGTGATTGCAAGGGTTATGTAGCGCAGAGCGTCGTTTGGGATAAATGGTATGAGCGTAACCGGGGCGAAGGATAGAAGTTGAGAGAGAAAGTTTTTTCATCGTAGCTGGTTTTAGATAGGTGAGCCTATTGAATCCCTTTTTATATCGACCTCCCATGGAAAATTGACGCCCCGGGGCTGTGAGGTCCAACTCAGGTGCCTGAACATGGCCGAAGTCTCTATTCTTTTTCATGCCGTCAGCGTTCTCGCCGGACAAGAATGGCTGGCCGAGACAGTGTACATCTAGCAAGGCTGTGTGTTCCATTCGATTCCTGATGGCACCAAAATCCAAATTAGGGTAGTGATAGGAGAGCAGGTTGAAAGGAAAATAGGCGCCCTTTCAGCGCAGGATTTCGGCTTAAATAGGCAAGTATCCGGACAAGAATGGCTGGCCGAGACAGGGTACATCTAGCAAGGCTGTGTGTCCCATTCGATTCCTGATGGCACCAATAGGGTAGTGATAGGAGAGCAGGTTGAAAGGAAAATAGGCGCCCTTTCAGCGCAGGATTTCGGCTTAGATAGGCAAGTATCCGGACAAGAATGGCTGGCCGAGACAGGGTACATCTAGCAAGGCTGTGTGTTCCATTCGATTCCTGATGGCACCAAAATCCAAATTAGGGGTAGTGATAGGAGAGCAGGTTGAAAGGAAATAGGCGCCCTTTCAGCGCAGGATTTCGGCTTAGATAGGCAAGTATCCGGACAAGAATGGCTGGCCGAGACAGGGTACATCTAGCAAGGCTGTGTGTTCCATAGTGTTGCCACGAGGTGGAGGTAAATCGAGGTGGTTACCAGCTCGCCTCGGGCCATTGCCTTAATCGGTTTACAAACCTCAAAATCATTCTACTGTGTACACCGACTGAACCATCTTGAGAAGTAAAATAAAGTTGATATATGGCTTCTGCAACCTTTGGTCTACCCATGCACCGAAAAAATTGGTGATAAAGTGCTGGGACTTTGTGTTTCCTGACGCCGGTGGGCATGCAGTGCTCAACGCTGCCGCCTGGTGCCATGTGTGCGGGAGTGCGCGCACACCATAGGATGCTCGCCTAGCTCCCTGTTTGCAGCTCACCTTTGCTGCTCTTAGCAGGCACATAGGCACAGCAAACGAGACTCGGATGTGAATGACGCGCTCATTACCATGGCGAGCACTGAGCGAAAGTTGTGCAAGCGCGAAAAGTTTTCAACTTTCTCAAGCTTTTCGGAAACAGCTGTGAACGAGTTGTAGATCTGCACACCCGCGGACAGGCATGCTGGGCCGGAGTTGCTACTGGCGCGTGTTTCTCTTGGTGCTGGTGATTTGAATCAGAGCTTAGCTGGCATATTTTGAGCTCCTTCATTGACGCGTTCGATGAGTTCTCTCTCCGGTCACGGTATGCCGACCTTGTCACATGATCGCGTCTAGCCCCATGTGGTTCATGATGGGCGTAGGCCGGCGAGCGGCGGGTCACAAACAGGAAAACTGGGAGACGTCCTGGATTTCAGACATGCCGAGAGCTCAATGTTCGCTCGGTCGGCGCTTGCGCGCCGACCAGCTCACATTGAGGTTTGTGTGGCTGAAAGATGTGCTCCGGAAAGAAGACGGGCCGGGATCGCCCCAGGGCCGTCCGATTTACATTAGCTCCAAATGGTAATAAATGCAAGTCATGTGATTGAAAAGGCGACATTCTCGGTCCTCCCCCCTTTGAAACCCCCCCAAATAGGCACATACAGGATAAATCCTGTTTGTGAATGTTGATCTCGGCTTTCCTCGGAGCTCCTTCCACAAACCGCTATTGACATTTTTGCGCACACGTGATTTATTTCCTTTTTGAGTAAGTGCGTCGCAAAATCGCGCAGGCAGGCGCGTTTTTTTTGCCATATAGAAAATGCAAGGGGGAACAGTTGTTCCCACAGGCCCCTGTATTCTAGCCTCACAGGATTACCTGGGTAATGTATCAGGTCTCCTGTCAAATCCAAGCAGGGAAATTTCATGTAGCGCGGGGGAGACTGGGGGAGACCCCCACAGACCTCACTTCGCGCTCGCCACTGGGCCCACCGCCTGGGGTGTCTGCTCGCCGCAAGAGCCCGCTGCGCGTAGGCAGAGAATCAACTGGTCAAATAGAAATAATGGAAAAGGATGGACACTGCCGGAATCGAACAGGCGATCTCCGAAAGACAAAAATATAACGCCAAACACATGTTTACCACTAAGCTAACCAACCGATAGTGAAGGCGGATGGGAGTGCATTAAGGGTGGCCCGGCACTAAGATCACGTGTTGCGCAAAAACCTGCTGGGTCAATTGCTTCGACTGCTCCTTCAACTCTGCCTCCTTCTGTCTCTTTCTCCTCGAGAACAAGGCTGACTACCAGCTTGTATTGAAATCCAAGGTGCCGTTCTTTCCTGGAGAAACAATCACTCTGGCACAGTCTTCGGACTACGGAGAACGGTGGAGTGCAAATGGCAAGGCACATACACTACCCATCCTTGGATCCACGTCAACCACTGCTGTTTCCTCGCCTGGGCGCAGGGCCGGGGACTCTCAAGGATCTATCGGCTTTCAATCCATGTGTTCAACGACTCGACCCAAAAGCCCTGTCACATATCGTGCCATCACCATCTAAATCTCCGAATCGCTCCCCGAACCCAACCTTTTACTTGCCGGCTGCTGAATATTTTCTCCAGAGCTCACCCGAGTCCGACACGTAAATAAGCGTAACTGTGTTAAATTCCTCGGTTACATTGGTGGCTGCTGGTGGCTGGCGATTTTGGCCACGGTCAAAAATTGACGCATAAGGACTTGAATTCGGCAGTGCTGCTCCCTTTGACGCGGGATCTCCTCTCGACATCATCTCTCGTTGTGGCCATCGAAACCGCTCAAGACGAGGAGGCCGGTATATTCAGGCTGCTGGCGCCCGACGCATGTTCCTGTGCGGCTTTACACGTCATTTGATTCTGTATGTCGAAATCACCGGCTCTGGTTAGACTGCAGGGGCTACAGGTTGCATGTTCCTCGGTGTGTGTTTGCTCTGAGTTCTCCTCTATCTGTATTAGGTCTTCTGATTCATGGTCGCAGGTGGTGGTAATAGTGCTTTGCCGATAGACTTGGAAATCACCTCAAACACCGCAATACGATTCTGACTACACAGAAAAGTCCATTGACTGATCCAAATCCCACGCGTATGTCACCGATCCGGTTCTGAAGCTCATGCACTGCGGGTACTCGTCAGTGGATGCAGTCGGTGGTTTTCCGGAACAGACCTCAATACAGCTGGTCGTTCATCGGGAGGCTGGTCCGGTAACGGCGCTGCTGGCTGGATTCTGTCCTTTCTGTTATCCGTATACCGCAATATAACTCTGTGGTCTACATACCTCCCGAAAATGCGCTGTCCAGAGTCGCCGTCCTACAATCGATGTCCTCCCGATACCTCTGCTGGCGCGCGCATTCGAGCGCAAGCTGAAATTGCCCAATCAGTCCAAGACCCTCGGCTGGGTTTTCCTCGTCTCGTAACTTACCAAGACCGACGAGCGCAACTCTTCCAGTTCGCGCCGACATTCTTCGATGGACGACGCGATGGCCCTAAGACGGTACGCGTAATCCCTCCATGACATGGACCTCATGCTGAGGGTTCGTGAACGCAGAGTCGACACCGCGTAATTCAGCCTGAATATGATCAGGAAGTACACCAGTGCCAATACGTGGGTCGTACTCGGTCAGCTTTAGCCCGGCTTCGTACACGAATCGCGGATCTGCGACGCATTCACTGGTAGCCACCTCGAACAAGTGTTTACTTTCTTGGCGGCAGCATCGAGTCTGCTGACTTGGCGCGCGGGGATGTTGTGGTGGACAGGTACGCGACAAGGGAGACGGAGGCGAGGACAACCGCGAGGTACCGCAGAGTGCTGTTGGGGATGAACGGGATGAGGATGAGAGAGAGCAGGGAGAGGACTTGGGAAGTAAGTTGTTCTTTCATTGTAGGTACAGAAGAGCTATCTAACGACCCCGCTTTTATATCTTGCAATGCTCTCTGGTGATGCCTCTGGGTAACGGTAACAGCTCGCATTACTTTTTTACTCAGAAAGGAAATGATCGAAATCAGCCATTACAATACACCCGGATTGATTCGGACGGCGCGGGAACGCAAAATGTGCCTCAAAGTACTGTTGCCGGTCGCACCAACTGCAAAAATATGCAAATTTTATCTCTTTCTCTCTAGGTCTCGCATGCGTGCCTGAACCCCAGACCGAACCGGACCTGAGGTCAGGTTCGGGGTTGGAAATTTTGGCAAAGAACCGGCCTGCCTGGCTTCGTTCCATGCGCAGCGTCAGGTCTATGAAAGCTACGGAGTGGCTTGGCCTCTGAGTGCAACTCATTCTTCATGTCAAAGCGCCGCATTGTTATAATTAATTGACAAACATACGGCGCCCGTCCATCGATTCCTTGTGATTATATCAAGAAATATCGCTGCCCTGTGCTCTGGTGACGTATCGGCTTTGCCTGCTCTTGGGACTGCACTTGCTTTTTCCGGATACCTTGCCTCGGTCAACGTTGGTATGCTACCGAGGTCCCGGTCCCTCCATTGGCCAAGGACGATAGGGCCGCCAGGGCCACAGGCCTCGTTCCCGCTTAAACACAATCTTCCGCTGTCCTCCGCTTAACGTCTCAGCTTCATCCTGGGAACTGATATCAAATGCGGTTTCATCTGTTGACCAATAGGGCTGCTCAATTCTTAGCTCGTGAGCTCGTCTCGTCCCGTAAATAAAATAATTCATTGTTTGTTTGAAACAAATAGACACAAACTAGTGTTTGTACGTGCCTCTCTCGCCTAACCCGCGCCAGCTGTGGGCTTAATCGTGCCATTCATCATCGGTAGCGGTACGTCGTGTTCTCCGAGGCGGCTATGACACCAATTGACACGCTCAGCAGCACAGATTTGATGGGGCGTTGCGGTGTCGGCCCGGTGGAGTGGCAGATTTCGTTTACGGAAAGTAGTTGGACTAGGTAATCAGACATATCCCTTTAGACACTGTTTTAGAGAGTTAGCTCGAAGAACAGACCGAAACATATGGCAAAATTCGCGATCTCGGGCTAGAAGACAAACCCGAAAAAACTCCTTGGATTTGACAATCTTGTCATAGCTTATATTGTGCTATTTCTGCTAGTTCACAGCTGTAAGATCCAGCATATCGGAGGACGTCGCCACTCAGAAAGCCCGCCCCCCCAACGGCCCCCCCCCCCCATCCGAGTCTCATGCCAAGGAGATCGGGATCGTCTGCATCATCTTCGAGGAAAATGGCAGCCGCCAGAAGATTTCGGCGCCATATAAATACCCTGATTGCCATTGAGCTTTTGTCGTCTGAGGCATTAGCAATAAGAGACGGCCATACGTGCGAGCCTGTGTCTATTGTTTCAAACAAATAACAAATTATTTTATTTACGGGACGAGACGAGGCGGACGAGCTAAGAATTGAGCAGCCCTAATTGCATGACGTCGCCGCGCGAGAACAACATAAATGGCCAAGCCGTGGCAGCGATTGTGTGTGTCCCTTGGTTCTCGGGACCCACCCAACAGTGCAGCATTGTCTCTCCCTGGTTACTGTTCATTGGCCAATTCATGAATAAAACCTTCTCGTCCTCTACTTAAAGCGTTTCTTAATCTGCTCACAATTCACGACCCATGACGATCTCTCACCGTCCCCAAATTTCCTACATCCATCGCCGCCAATCTCTTTCCTGCTGTAAACGCGCATCTCTCCTCAACTTGAAGTGCGTCTTCTTCTAGTCAACGGAGAGAAAACCAGAAAAGTTCGTCACCAGAAAAAAACATCTTGCAGTGGAGCAAATCCGAAGCCAACACCACCGCCGTCACAGCGGGTTCATTATAGACTGAGAGAGGCCGAAAATCATTGTCGTCAGAAGTGATGTCCAAGAGAAAAAACATCTCGAGGATGCATTGTGTTTTGCTAACGAGTACAGTAGTTCATAATCATACACCTATTATACTTTGCTTTATATCATAACAATACGACGGTCCGTCTATCTAATAACGTTCATGAGCACGCCTGCATCGCAGAGAGGGTATGCTCCCACGACGCCTCGATGACATCGTACAGCTGCGAGTCGACGACACCGAGCGTGCACGCATTGCGCCACAGGCCGTGGATTTGCTCGCGTGCGTCGCGAGCTGGAGCAGGTCGGATGCGGATTCGCAGGGGTACGCGAGTGAGGCGCGGAGGGATGGCGGGCTGCTGGGTGTGTAGAGGTATGCGTGCAGCAGCGGGAACGATTCGGGTGATGGGAGGCAGAAGGGGACGACGGGGATGGTCGCGCTCGGGAGGATGTGGAGGGCTGCGAGCGCGGGAGTGTCGGGAGGCGGAGCGCAGTGCGCGCGCAGGACGAGGTCGTGCATGGGGGAAAAGGCTGACGTGCCGTTTCTGACCGAAGCCGAGGGGCGCGTCGTTGTAGACGGCGAGCATGTGGGTGGGGCAAGCCGCGGCGACGGTGTCGTTCATGATGATCTCGAGCTCCTTCGGCAGGCTGCTGCTGCACATGCCTGAAGTCTTTACTGCTTGTAAAGCGGCACGCATGCTGGAATAACACGTCAGCACTTGTTTTTTAGAGTGGCGACGCGAGAATACTGACCTGGATGTGCTCGAAGGCAGGAGGTCGCGAATGTACTCCGCGGGGACCCCAGTAAGATTGGTGGTACGCGTGGGCGAGGGAGGTGAGGTCGACTTCACCCAGCACCGGTCGCGGAAGCGTGCGGGAAGGGAGATTCTTGTGGTAGCGGGAGCAGCAGCCCCGTTGGTGTTCACATTGTACTTGGTGGCGAGAGGGATGCGGCGTTTTTGAGCGAGAATCTTGGCCTGAGCGGCGCATTCAAGCTTGCCGGGAATGCAAGTCGTCTTCGACTGACGCGACGAGCGCGAGGGGCGGGTGATAGAAGTGGTCGAAGGCATTGCTGGAGGGAGTATTGGCTGGAGGGCGGGTGCTCGGTAGTGAAGCCATCTTGTGTGATAGGGACTCTTTATACCGCTTCTCGTCAACCTCCAATCCGAATCGAAATTGGCTTTGTGACGGATTGGTGCTTTTTCTGCCTTATATGGCAGGTGTTTCGCTGTCCCGTTTGTTGTGGGTACATTGTTCGCTAAGTTAGGGGCCGAAAGTTCAAAGGAAGAAAGCAGTGGTATCAAGGTCAGGACGTCCTTTATTCGGTGAGCAAGGTGGAAGGAACATAGAAGCTGCGAGTCAAAGGAATAAAGGCGTTTGTCCCGCGTCTTCCGCTCCAAAGATCAAAACAGCCTTTATCGTCAAGTTGGCGAACGAGAGGAGCAGCATATCGATACAAAACTTTCTCTGACAGAAAGACACAGATCTCGACCAAGAACGAAAGAGGCCCTCGAAGCAGAGTAGACGGCAAAGACAGATATCTGAATCATTCTGTCAATCCGTCAATTCCCGGTCAATTCCTTTAGAATTCCAGGCCGCCAGGCAGAGTAGCCACTTGAGGAATAGGAACGATTTCCTGAGAAGTGTTTTGGGTTACTGACTTTACGAGTTCCGGGATGTCATATTTGTGCGGGTGGTGGCACGAGAGGCGAAAGAGTTGATGATTTCCCGGAAAGAAACGCAGTGTTCAAAATCCCCAGCATAGTAGAAGCTCTGCTTCAGTCTCGTGTGTCACCAGGTCGGGACAGAGGTGATAGAGGTGAGGAAGAAGAGGAATCGGCGGGATACACGACCACTGATCGATCTGGGATGGTCCAAGCACGTCTCAAAAGATTGCAAAACATGTTATTGCCTTTTGAGGTTATGACTTGGGCGGAGTTCGAAGTTATTGAGGTAGCGCGCGGGTAGTTATTGATCTGGCCGAACTTTTTCAATGCCGATCCAGCATTAATGTGCTTATGGATCCGGCATTGCTTCGTTATTGACTTGACAACTTTTTCGGCTATGGACGGAACCCATCTTGACATATTGACCCGGCTGACTTTGCTTATTGACCGCCCACCGCCGGTTATTGAACCAACCCTTCTTTTTGCGCGGTCACGTTATTGAACCAGCTACACTTTTCTGAGTACTCGGCTGTTGAACCGCCAACACTTTACACATAACAGGTTATCGACTCGACACGACTTTTCGCATGTACGTGGGTCTCATCCAACACCATTTATCTGAGTAGCAGAGGTATGGAACAACCTCCCTTTTTCAACTTGACAATATGAGACGGCAACATTTTTGTGTTGGCCGCACTATTGAACGGATACACTTTCTCGGTTACCAACTTATCGAACTGGCTACACTTTCTCAGTTACCAACTGTTGAACTGCCTACACTTTCTTGGCCAGCTTATCAACCCAACCGCATTTCAACTTATTGAACGCATATCACTTTTATATCAATCATCAGCTTGTTGAAACGACCTTACTTTTGTGAACCGCGAGTTATGGGAACGAACCCGTTTTTTTCTAGGTCATGCCTCTGATGTCATGTCTCGCCGGTAAGTCGTCAAGGGCGTCAAGGTCTCAAACGGATTTCCAATTG